>JAECUM010013156.1:0-75000 GCA_016617855.1 Megalonaias nervosa | reverse complement strand
AAAGGTTTATCACGAACACATTTTACAAAATATGTGCAGTTTAGGATAAACAAGTAAGATAATCGATTGGATGAACATGATGGATTTAGAATTCGAATGTGAAAACCCTTGATTCACAGAAAAAGTAGAATCCAACCAAATAAAACATTATTTTGTTACTATCTGATGTCAGATGGCTAACATGGCTAACTTAATCATATTATAATGAAAATATTGTGTTATATATATATATATATATATATATATATATATATATATATATATATATATATATATATATATATATATATATATATATATGTGTGTGTGTGTGTGTGTGTGTGTGTGTGTGTGTGTGTGTGTTAATAGTATTATGCTAATGACTTGTTCAGTTTATATTGAAAGGAAATGTTGAGTTAAACGATATAAATGCAAAACTGATACAAAAGACAAAGAAATAATTAATATAATCACACATCATATCGGAGGTAACGGAAGAGACAAGAGTCTATGTTTAACTATAGAACCACTTTCGTACCGATGCGCATCATCAGTCCGCACAATTGAATACCAGAAATGCCCTAAAAATGTGTTGCAATATATTTTAGTGTTCCTAAAACAATTACTAACAAATTTATCCAACCAGTTTTATCTTTATTCAGCAAAAGATGAAAGTCTTACAGGCTTTTTTGTCTTTAGTAAAAATTAGAGACACGGATTATCAGAGTACTGCTAAATGCCAAACAATCTACCTAATATTATAAAAAATGAGACAGTGACAATCTTATTTTTATGACAGCAGCGCACAATAACCATCGTCACATGACATTTTTCCTCCATGAATCAATTTGAATCAAAAACTGTTATTCATCGAAGGAATTATAGTGGTGCTATGGAATTTATTTTGTAAAGGAATCTTGTTGTCAAAGGAATCTTGCTAAGAGAACAAAATGGGAAATCTTGATGCCTTCGGGGTAAGATGTACAACATCAGATTATCAAACTATTATCTTTTCTTAATGTAGTCAAAATTAATTAAATAAGGTTAAGCTTGTGTGATCATCCTAAAATTTGATTGCCATACTCGAATTCTAAAGGCATACAACCCAGAAAGAAAACCAATATAATATTGCAAAGCAAATAAAGATTTTAAGATTATACCAAAGAAGAGTTATTTTAGAATGCGATCATCAGTCAATTTGTCTGTGCATGTACTACTATCTATACCTGCATATGTTTTATTCCTTTTAACAAAAAGTTTAAATGCATCCTTCGAACAACCCAAATTATAAAGGAATCTTCTCCTGGATTACACATTGATTCCTTGTTGATGTCGTTGTTTGGGGTTTAACACCATTTTTCAGTGTATAATAGGCTATACATGGCGGCCATTAAAATTGGAAGAGTATGAGCCTGAGAAAACCCGGTAAGAACCACCGATCCACGGGAAGCTACTGGGATGCTTTCTCACGTACCCACACTGACCCAGCCCGAAACTCGAACCGACGTGGACAGAGGTGAGATGGCAGTGTTCGGAAAAGGCGAGCACTTTCGACCATTCGGCCACCCGAGGCCCGGTTCCTTGTTGAAATGGAAATGGCAAAAATAAGCATGCTTTTAAACTGGGGACCCGCGTAGTAAATGGGACAATATACAAATTAGTGTTTAGACCGTAACTGCTTACAGCGACGTTTTAGAATGTAATAAATCGTCCCATAAAGGTTATGTCGCTGACTGATAATTATACTCTTTCCTTATTAACAATAAGAAAACTACTACCAAATTGTACACCTAGATTATGTAAAAGGCTTGGAAAACTACGATATAAATGCTGGACCATAATCTGTGAAGAGAGAAACGGCTAGTAAAATAATATAAATTATACACAGTGAACATGTTTTCAGGTATTCTGTTTTTCAAATGTAATCCCTTTCATATATGCTTCTATGATATTGTCATGAAGAATGATGCATGGATTTTCTTTTTAACGAGAATATTGAGATCTTTCGGTGATCCTCACATCTTTTCGTGCTTTCATTGATCCTGAAATAAAAACACAAAGTAGTTTAAAATAGTCAATAAAGACTCGGGTATGCAAAATACGGAAAATAAGCTGTTGGCTACAGAAAGAAAAGAAAATCAATGATATCACAAAATAAACATTACTCGCAAGCTCCATTTTAAGGAGAAAAAAATAATTCCTGTCGTATATGAACAAAAATACACACAAAAATTCATTTTTTGAGGGTAAGGCATATTGTAAACAAATGTGCAAAATATGCTGTTTCAAATAAATCCTGTGTCTTAAAGTGAAAAGCAGGATGACAAAAATAAAAGTCTTAAGTGGGATCAAAGTCTAATAAATTCAATGCAGTATGCGTACAATTTGTGGCCTTCTAATTCAATTTGCAGGAATCAAAAGAATTATACTCTCTTTCTCTTTAAATGACTGATTTGGTAAAATCAACTCTTATTCGGCTCAAAATGACGTTCTCGTTACTCTGACGTAATCGGCATGACCTTATTTGACATGACAATGAATGTAACCTTTGAATATGAATTATGTGAAATATTCAGTGTAAAATGCATTAGTTGGGACTTAACATCTCTTATTAAAGAAAGAACACAAAAAGTAAAATGTATGCAATAACAGTTCTGTAAAATAAATAAAAAGAAAAGTATACGCTCTATAGAATCCATAGAGATTTACAACCTTCCTCAAACTGACCATGCAAATTATTTTGTTTTCAGACAAGCCAGTGTGATCTTAATACATGTGTCATACCGCAAAATTAGCTCACCAGATTTCATATTTCTTCTGTGTATTTGATATTTGATAGGACGAACGAATGATCTCCAACCTGTCCACTTTTGTTGTATAATTGTTCTCTTGAACATATTTTTTAGACGAGCATATAGACAGCTGGCAGCAAAACAAGCAAGAGAGACATGCCCCCGTCTATGATCTGTACCCGTATATGGGATATTGCGGGGCATAAACACCGGGCTTAACTTCAGGCTAACTATGCAATGAATGCAATTCCGTACTTTATTCTTGTAAAATTGGTGCATTTTTTTCGAACGGAAAATAATTGCAGATTACAATCATGAAACTACATAGTAACAAAAAGTAAACTGAATAATAAGACCAGTTCCGTGACATTATACAATACAATAATGTGACGCAAAATTCACTACTTGGAATGAACTGATAAATAAAGCAACCTAATTGTTTGAATAAATTGTTAGACTGAATTGAAAAGTTGGCTAATAATAATTACATTTGTAAAACTTCAAAGCTTTCATATTAAAACGCTTTGTATGGCATCACTCTTTCGTTACAGAACACCAGAAATGCAATATCCAATTGGTGTCATGAAATGATAGTAAATGTTATAACACCCTCCGTAAATTTTGCACGCAACTGTCATGCCACCGGGCAGTCTTTTCTATCTTTTTCTCCAAGTTTCATACATTTAAAACTTCGTATTTTCTTCCGAATTTGAATCATCTGCTATTCTGGTCAATTTTGTACTACGACACCATTTTCTCCATTGTTTCAAAATAGTAAAACCGAAAATAACATCATGATAAAATGTATGTGTGATTTAGATTTTAACCTAGCTTTAAAAAATTTTCTGTCATATCGCTACGATCTTTACAGTGTGGTATTTTATAGTGATGTCTAGCACTGGGCATCATGCCGCAGACTTGTAGCATGATGTCCCACCCAGTCACATTATTCTGACACAAGGCCAACCAGACCTAACACTAACCTCTTAATGCTGAGCACCTAGCGAGACAGCTGTTAGTGCTATTTTTGTAAGTCTTTGGTATGACTAGGTCGGGGTTCGAACCCGCAACCTCCCACATCCGAGGCGGACGCTCTAACCACTAGGCTACCTGAGCGGTTTCTAACGAACTTAATCTTTAGTTTATGATCGTACCCCAAAGGCGGGGCTTATGAATGTTTGTGTCTCAAGTTAACTAACTAATTAAACATATATTTATATTCGAGCATTTTCCTTACTGATAAATACATTTGCTGCGAGTTAATTTAATTCTAAAAATCTTGATTCGGGATAATAAAAAGTAAACTTTAGCAATTTACAATATATTTATATAATTTACCGAAGTTATCTTCTTCACTTGTTTCTGAACAATCTTTCTGCTTTTCTTTCTCTCACTGAACAATTTGCTTTTTAGTGCCCTTTCTTTCTTTCTCCATGACAGTCCAGTGAGTACATCTGGATAAATCTCAAAAAAATTTCCGATTTCCAATTTTCCTGTAAGAATAACAAAATTGCAAAAGTTTAACTTCGTATGTGAAAAAAATCACATATACAACTAAAAGAAGTACACCTTGAGGAGCTGAAAGCATAACCTTTTTCAGTCTTTCTAAAAGTTTTGTGGTTAAACTTCTATATTTTGTCTTGTTTTATTGATAAATATAGATGAAATTGCATAGGAGATTAATTAGATTTTGGAGTCTTCAAAGCCTTTATTTTTTAAAACTAATTTTTAAAACATCGTGTAATGAGAAATCCAATAGTTTAAAATCTCAATCAGAAAAGACTTTCATGCTTCGACACACCAAATTATGTGGATTCTTTATGAAAAAGTCTGCCAGTGTGATATACATACAGACATTTGTTTCAAGCTCCTGCTACTCTGTATCAGCTTCCTGAAGCAAAGTCTTATCTTTTGCCTATAATTAGAAGATTATTAAATGGCGAGGAAACGTAATGAATCAATATACAACATTTAAAAAGATTAGGAACGACTGTTCCTAACTATGTTGTCACTCATTATACTATTCCTCCCCCCGCACACACACAAAAACACACACACACACGCGCGCGCGCTGGAGGTACCTTGAAATGCATTTAATTAGCTCAATTTAGTTAAAATTACAACCAGGAAATCCATTTCGCTTGATTTAATTCTTAGGTCATGATAAACAATTACTGTAAGTTGATTATACAATTTTGACATTCTTCTTGTCTAATTCAATATACATCAACCGGCGACAAAGTCTTTATTCCCAGATTATTGTATGATCTACAAGCTTGAAAGATGATTCATCTTATGTGATGGTGAAACATTATCAACAGTCTTGAACAGAATTTTAATGAGAGATAAGAGCATTTCAAAAGTCACGTGTGTTTCTCATAGATGATTAGTCTAACCTGGAAGTGAACCTTTGTTGTTGAATGTACGGGTGTCACTCACATAGTCATGGAAATACTTTCGAATAATATTGATATCTTGTTTCCTCCATGGTATATGTTGTCTAGCGGCTACAAACAGGAACAAAACATTTAAATGTAATTTTAATGAAATAAAACTGGTATATATTTAACATGAAGTTGGCAACCCTTACAAAAGCATTATTCTTGTATGTCCTACACTAATAAACTATTTATACTTTCTTTTGCATAATATAAACTTTGAAAAATTTATTTTGAAGTTTACAATGAATGAAAATAAATAAACAGAAGCAATCTGCAATATACATTTACCATTCTTAATGCAACAGGTCTGGCCTCGTGTAGACTTTTGACTTGGGGATTGTAAAAATTCTTGTGGAAACAACCCACATTATATGGGCGATTAATTTAAACTGGCAAATTCTGTGTCTGTGAGTCAGATTACACGCTGCCTATAGCTGTCCTTGGAATGATTTCGAATATATGTCCAGTTAAGCATATCCGTTTAATTAAAAGATGTAATATATACATTGTAAGTGCAAATTACATTAATTTATGTATCAGTGTAAAGATTTTAACTAAATCAAAGTTAATGATTTTCAACCAAGTGAAACATTGCCTAATAAAAAAGAAAATACCACTTTGAGGACGATATCTTGGTCTTTTGATCTTTCTCTTCTCAGTCCGCAGATCATCATTCTTTATATCTTGATGAAAAATAAATAGCTAATAGATTACATATTATGTATCGTGTACAGCTGGACACAGATTTAAAGAAAACTTTTAGGCTGTATTACAACGTTCAAATGTCGTATACCTCCTTCCGGGTAAACATGGGAATAAAGACTCAATCTAACTATAATAAAGACAGTACATTGGCTCAAAAAATAAAAAACTTAGCGTCATTTCAAATATATATTCACGAGCATGCACAGTGACAGAAATTTCAAGACAAAATTCTTACAATTAGATATTTTTGTTGTCATTGAAAACATATATTTTGGCATTAATGCTTTAAAACCGAATGCATTCTAACTTACAAACATGGTCGAGGCACTGTTCCATCTTGGAAGTTTCAATAATAAACAAAGGCTATTGTTATAACTAAATTTAATTTCATACATTCACTAAGGTTTGTCCGCAGAGGTATACAATACAATGTCCTGCAATATGATTTAAACAATCTAAATTTGATATTCAAAGAACAATTTCTAACATTTTGTCAAATCACGTTTTTTGAGTTAACAAAATTTTTTTTTTCGCCTTATCTTCATCAATTGACTGACTGGATTTTAAAATGTGATCCAAATGCATATAGCTTGATTTCTGCAGCAGCAGGGTCTTTAAGGTGTCGAGAGGAAGGAAGAAGTCGACCGAATAAACATGCATAAGGGTTTTTGAGTATTATATATGACATCCTTATCAAATGCATAATGTTCACATTGCTCGAATAACAGCATAAAACCTGCAATAGAAGGACTTTGAAATGTCATTTCATCATCGCTCTACCACACGTCATTATAGCCATGGAATTGTGACATAAAGTTGCTCATTGGTTAGAGGTAAGCATGAATGACGCGCAATCCGTATACTGTGGGCTTGAATTCTGCCAAGATCAACACAGATCAGTTGCTGTGGTGTGTCTCAGGACAATAATCTTTACACATACTACCGCGACATTAACAATCTTTGATGTTTTGCTGCACCATTTAATGCCACTCCTTCAATCAATCAATCAATCTATATATACACTTATTTTTGTCCTAAAAATAGGAACTGAGCATCCCATTTATTAGGCATGCTAATTTTCGAGATCAGCTTATGTTGTTCTACAAAATTACAACGGTGCACTAGCACATCCATCCTGGAAACCAAACTCACAAATCGAGTTCGCACTTGGGTTGTCCAGGATTACTTTCTGATACAAACAACTACTGAACATCTTTTGATTATTTTCTACACCTTATGTATGGTAGGTAAAATTATAGCTATTCCTTAAGGACTTGATTTGAATATTACAGTGCAGTGAAGTACTGTTGAGACAAAGCTTAAGTTGCAGTTTTTACAAATACCACTGTAGTATTTACTACTTCTTGACTCTCACTTAAAAACTATCCAAAAACTGGATTAATCTACTGGTTTACTGGATTAACAATTTATGAAGTTTATGTTCTATTCCTTTCAAGCACCGGGACAATAGACAGGTTGATGAAGTGTGTGTGTGTGTGTGTGTGTGTGTGTGTGTGAGAGAGAGAGAGAGAGAGAGAGAGAGAGAGAGATTTGGATTTTTAACGTAGCTATAACAATTTTTCAGTTATATCGCTAAGATGTTTGCAGTGGGGCAGTTTATAGTGATGTCTAGCACTGGGGCATCATGTCGCAGACATGTAGCATAATGTCCCACCCAATCACATTATCATGACATCAGGCCGACCAGTCCTAACACTAACCTCTTGATGCTGAGCGCCAACCGAAGCAGCTGCTAGTACCATTTTTATAAGTCTTTGGTATAACTCGGCTTGGGTTCGAACCAGCGACCTCCCGCATCCGAGGCGGACGATCTAACCACTTGCCCACCGGAGCGGTCAGGTTGATGGAGAGTTGCTATAATCTAAACAATTATGTTGGGTCAACTTGGGAATCGGGGCGCCGAGTGGCCGAGTGGTCTAAACCTGGGAATCCTTTTCAAAAAGACTGAATGAAGTAGTCATTATGCATATTTCTCTTTCTTTAATCAATTTAATTTATGCACGGTCAAAATTCTTACTTGTATAATTTCTACACATGTTACTCGAATCTAAATGACTACAGCGCATTGAGTTTCCCACAGCACAGGCGATGTATACTTCTTTCTTGGGCTCTGTGTTAAGATCAAGGATACTGATACGATCCTGCAAGTAGATTCAACATGAAACATCTATCATAATGAAAGATATGTACAACTCGTGACCATTACAGACTCTGTATGGTAGACACACATAAAAGAATGAAGCCATAGCTAATTATATTTAAATATCTAACATGTACCATCCTGACTCGATTCCTGGTTTGTTTTCAAATAGATTGATGTTGCCTTGGAAAATGAGAAATGAAATATATACGATGAAATAGAAAGATAAGACAAACTTATCACCACATTAGATATTTGCAAGATTATGAAACGAATAATACACAAAATAATTAAAAATAAAATATCCAAACTGCAAAATCCAAAAATCAGTTTTGATTGTTTGCTGCAGGATGTGGCATTAGACGCTGGTCTGAAGTCAGAATCTAAAGCTTCAATCCTTCAGAGTTTTGCAGTGTTTACCCAAAGTTGTGGCATATGCGGATTTTTTAAAATTTAGTTATTATTCAAAAACAGAAGACTATGAGAGCTTACACTGATCAGTTTCTGAGTGCCACTCGTCCAGTTTGGGGTCAACATTGGAAGTCCACAATCCTCTGGGGGAAGTATTGCCCTTAAAGTATCTCCATCAGGAGTTATGTTTGGGATACATTGCGATGTTGGTGGAACTGAAAAGTAAACATACTGATAATATTTTTTTAAACGTAAACAAGAAGTTAATACTAGCATGACTATTATCCTCCGCCACCTCCCACCAAAAGACGAGAATAAGGATCTAAGTGTGGTACTGAGTCTCTCATATGTAAATCGTCCTTCAGATTGATGTCATCTAAAATCGTGGTAAATAGGAAATTTCATAGCTAATATATAACTGAAGAAAAATAAATTATAGTTTTCACAGGCCATTTAAAATATTTCAAATTATTGCATGGCGATTGTAAATGAAAATGGGTCATAACTCTGTAAAATAGTAAATAGAAAAGGTCATCATCAAACTCATCTGAGACAATGCTTGGAAGAATTTTATCAGTAAATGTGGTTGACATGAAACAAAACAAATGTGAATACTACAAAGTTCAGAAAGTGCAATAGCTAGGTAGTCAAAGGGAAATAACTCTGTAAATTAAGATCAAAATATGGTCATCGCTGAAGTCTTCTGTGACTTTGTTAAGATAAAAAATACACAGACAATTCCGTTCAAATCAAAATTAAATGTTAAGGCTAAATTGTTCATATCCCATCAAACTCTTCTGAGACCTACTGAGGTGATGCTTCACGGCCAAACTGATTCAAATCAAGCAAAATTGTGAATTCTACAATGTGCACACGCCAGTGGGATGGCTATTCGAACTGGTCAGGGGGTATATATTTGTGCAATATGTTTAAAATAAAAAACCCATCGAAATCGTTCAAGCTCTAGTTATTATGAATGTGATTCCAATGAAACAGAACATGTTCTTACTAGAGTGCTACATGCCACTGAGATGAGTATCCTAAGCCAGTTTATGGCAATAACTCCTAGAAATATAATCCACATTCGATCATCATTTAAATCGTCTGAGCTTGAGATGAAACTTAATGGTAAATTTGGTTTAAATAAAATACAAATTGTGGATGCAAGAATGTTCACAAGGATGGAAATTAGTGATCAAGGGCCATAACTCAAAGAAATATGTGCAGAATGCTCTTATCACCAGATTTGTCCAGGCTCTTGCTGAGATAAAACATTTCATTGAAATCTAATTATAACTGTGGAAGCTAAAGTGTTTGCAAAGCTAATAAAGCAACGCCTATGCTAATTTGATAAAGGGCCATAACTCTGAGTCATGTGCAAGACTTGCTCATCACGAAATTCATCAGAACTCTTGTCGAGATCAAGCTCCACATCATATTTGGTTAATATATGATGGAACAGTTTGAAGCTAGGGTGTTCAGAAGGCTGTGCAGTAGGAATGCTTATGCCAGGATGATCAACGGCCATAACTCTAGAAAATGTGCACGGAATATGTTCCTTATGAAACTCCTCCTAACACTTGTTAACATGAAGCTTCGCGACAAATCTGGCTAGAAACCAAGATGGAATGTGGATACTAGATTCTTCACAATGCTATGGATAACCTATGCCTTTGCTTAGACAACTGACATACCGCGAAAGCAGACATAACCACGCCCGATTTATTTGCATGGCGTGTCATATAAAATCAAAGCTGCTTTTGTTGACGATCACCCAGTGTGAATCACTGTCAGTGCTTACTCTATACTGGAAATTTCATGAAAATTGGTTGAAGAAATAATTAATTTATGAATGTTTGAACATGTATACGATATTTAGTGGCAGTCATTTAAGGACCGGAGGATATATATATATATATATATATATATATATATATATATATATATATATATATATATATATATATATATATATACAGAATGTGCTCATCACCGTCAAGACAAAGCTTCACAACAAATTTGGTTCCTAATTATAGTAAGAAAATGTGGATGCTAAAATCGAATGTATGGACTGAAGAATAGACGGAGACAATGTCTGTGCCAACAATTACCTTCAAATCATCCTACCTCCTTCTCATCAATTATATAGGTTCTCTAGGATTTCATTATTTTGTCCCTGCTTTATGAAATAAATATCTGGACGTTTGTTTGTTTCATGTTGGGTCTTTTATTGGGTGTGGTTGTGCTTTATTTTTGTAGTTGTTTAGATTCTTTCTTCTTTTGTTTTCTTTTTGTACTACAGCGGTTTTATTCTGAGAAATAAATTATAAAAACCTGAAAACTAGATTTCTGAATCAGTTAGCTTTCTTATCATGCTTTTTGACTTGTGCATATTACACACTATGCAAGTATTCTGGTATTTTAAGTAATAGAGCTACTGTTTTGGAATATCGTATATACTCACATTGACGTTTTCACCAGCCAACTATAAACATCTGTTATAAGTTGTAATTTTCAAATGTGCATGACAAACTCTGATTATAGAAATCCTTTTTATTAATTAGTTTTCTCTACACAATTCATGAAATACTTTTATCAGATTTAATTTTAGAATGAAATTCTGTTAACATGTGTCATGGTATCTGACGCCAAAATTCACACCCCAAGTGCGCATGTGCAGGTTACATCGTTCACGCTGAAAGAACATTATAATACAATGCGTCTATACATTTACAAGTGTACTTTACTAAAATGGAAGTTCTGGATCAAAAAGGACTTTGTCCAATTAAAAAGGGACAGCTTTTCAAGGATGCATTCTATTTATGGATTTTCTATGTGTTTTGGAATACATGAATTTTTAATTGCAAAGTTCTATTTCTATACATTAATATAAATCGCCATCCGCCATCACAGTCATACTCTCTTTCTTCCCTGATATCATGCCAGTGACATCTCAGTGTGAAGAACAATCTCACGATATTTCAAACCCTCTAACAGACTGATTCCTTAAGATCAGTTTCTCACAAAATAGATATCTGACATGCTAAGATTCGCTCCTGATGAGATTTGGAACCAAACTTAAATGATTAGGCCTTCCAAACTTTTTAGAATAAGACGCGTGTTGGAGTAAAGTTGTAGATGCAGCATATATAATTCAGTCATGACTGTGTGTATATTCCAATATACTGTAACTGACTAATTAATTTTAAAAGTTAACCCAAAGGACACTTTATTTGCATTTTGAATAAATACACGTGGATGACATCAGAGAGAAAAAAAAAACATTAGATCGCAAAATTTACTCAAATCTCAGAATATTTTCTCAAATGTCAAAGTCACGTACTTGGAAAGTATCACAAGTGTGCAATGTTAGCGTATATGCACCGTTTTTAGAAGGGAAAAAAGAGCTGTATGGGCTAATTCCAGCTTTCAGTGGCTTGTAACACGATTAAACTACGTACCTATGACCTCAAGATACACTGTATGCTCAATGAAGCTCCGTGTTGACCAACTAGTTTGGACTAACGTGTATGTCCCAGTGTCATGTCTTCTAGCATTTCGAATCTTGATGCTGTTCTCCCCGACTGCCATCAGCCTATCACCGTATGATGGACTGGTCACAAAATTAGTAACGGCCATCCAAGAGGCAAGGCGAATGCCGTTTTCTTTGTTCCATGTTTTGGCTCTGATATCACCGGCCAAACTCGGGGGTGTATTCGGAAAGAGCAGAATGACATCTTCAGACTCGCAAACTTCAACTTCAGAATATAATGATATTTATCAGTATGCTTCCATGAAACCTGTATGGTTCGATATCATGGTATGCAACAATATAGGATGCTTTATTTTCCGTATAGTCCGTAATGTACGCGGGAATAAAAAATGGTCGAATGAGGCTTTGATATCCCAAGCCATAAAAGGGACCACGGGCATTAAGAAACAGTCGAATAAGACATTGATGTCCCCAGAAAAAAGAAAGGGACAGTTGGCATTAAAGAACGGTTGAATGGGGCTTTGTTGTACCCAGAAACAAAGAAAATTAGTCTCAACAGATTTATGAAAATAGAATATCCATTCGACGGTTCTGAAATAGACACTGTATCGATTAATGAACGAGCAATCATATAAAAGTAATTAATAGTCAGTGAACATTTAAATTATCTGCAAACGTCAGGGACTTTTTTGATAGTTCCTTAATTTCCGCAGACATTACGGAAAATGCAGAAAATAAATATACAAACAAAGAAATGAAAAAGAAACGAAAACGAGTACTGTGAGCGGCAATGTTCACGCCAACTCCGTGGTTATTAGTCCTCGAAGGACATAACTGAAATTTGTGTATAGAAACCAAATTTTTCTGTCAGTCAATGATCTTGACTTTTGACCCCGAAATCGGCAGGCTCCTTCCTTACCCTAAGTGAACGCCATTCACAGTCCTTCGTCTTGTTCTGTAATGTAAAACCCACAAGTTTCTTCTTTCAGTCACAGTGACCTTGAACTTTGATCTTTTGTAACACAAAATAAAAAGGATACTGCCTTACAAAAGTGCAAGCTAACCACAAAGTTTGTTAACCATACATGCTTTCAGTCGGAGTGACCTTATTTTTACCCTTCAAGCCTAAGTCGACATGACGCTCCTTACCTCAAGAGCAACGTTCACACACAGCTTGGTAGCGGAAGATGGTTGAAAACTCAACTTATTATACGAAAACCATTTTTCTTCTCTCAATCACAGTGACGACCTTTGAGTCAGAAATCGATGTGGCTCTTCCTAACTCGAAATGCAAGCAATCCACAAAGTTTAGTAATAGTAGATGATGGAAAATTTTAGTTATTGTGCAGAAACGAGATTGGTACCAAATGGACAATATCATAATAAAACATATTCGTTTTACCAAACACGGAGGTCTTAAACCTCCATGTTGAGGTTACCTTTGATCGGTATCTCCATTTATACTGACGGTTGGGACTTGAAAGCTACGGATTCATTTTTATATTTGCTGATATTGACGGTAATTGGAAATATAAGACTCGAAATGGGGGATCTATGGACAGGTTCTAACTTAAATCGTTCGAAAAAAAATAGAAAAGTGGTTGAAGAATACAACATTATTTTTCTTTGGTAAGAGTCCATGAAGAATTATCGTAGAAAAAGTTTTGATAGATTACCGCAATTCTACTTTCGAAACTCTGCTAAAAATATATATGTATCTGTCACGTTTGCTAAGCCCCAGCTATAAAGTCATGTATAAGCTATAATATTACCGCGGCCATGTGTTTGATGTCTAAAGGTTGCCGCGGGCTAGTGTTAAACTCTTACACAATGTTACCGTGACCCGCAAGAGACCGGAAACTTGAGATGGCGTAGGCGACCGCTCTCATCATTTGACAAAGGCTTGTATTTATCACACCTAAGTATTAAAGATTAGTCCCAAGATCAAAAGGAAGTCCACGTGGTGAGCGGGGAGTGTTCTCATCTATCCCCACGTTGGCAGACAGCGAGAGGGAAATTGTCCGCTAAGTTTGATTGGATCGGTTCACAGCGATATCCAATCGGAATTGAGATAGAGGGTGTGATTACAATGCAGGCCGAATTATAACTTTCATAACTCGTAAGCAAAGATTTAGTTTCGCCTGGGAAGATTATTTAGCAATAGGGTTACTCCGAGAGAGCCACTCGTAATTTAGGGGTAAAACTTAGAGGTAGATTCTAAGGAAAGACAAAGCTTTGAAAGGGTCAGTAAGTTATTTGCTCGATTTTCTCAGACTATTACGGCATCATAATTGTAATTATTTGTAGTATGTATATTTAATTACTAGGATCGTTTAGTATGTAAAATTACCTTTGTAGTGTTTCATTTACATGCGTATTTGAGAAACATACTTGAGCCTACGTAGAGAATTATTAAATGTGAGGCGGAATTAAGTAGGTCATTAGCTTGTGGTCAGAATTAATTTTGTAATTCGCTATTAGGTTACTTCGTAGTAAACCGGTGCATTTATTAATGCGTTATGTTAGAGTTTACACATGCTTGAATTGTGAATTTGGAAACATGGTTGAAGTATGTAAGATTAGTTACTATGGACGTATGCATATATCAGAGCATGGATATTTGAATATTTGCGTACCTTGTATGAGTTGTAAGGTAAAGAAATTTGTCTGATTATTGTGATATTGTTTAGTATAACGGGATTAGAAATACGTATTGATGTGACGAAATTTATTTATGTATGTATGAGAAGTAACTGATACCGTGCTTTTTATTACGACATTTGTTTGCCATGCAAGAACGTATGAGTATCTTGATGTGAATGAATGCGTGACCGAGGAAATTTAATAGCCGTTATCTGATGATAGGCTGTGTGTAGTGTGAGATGAGAGGGCTACGGAAAATATTGTACCGTCCTTGTGTTTTCACAGGAAGCTTTTTAGGGGACAGAGAACTTCCGGTTCAATTGATCCCCGAGTCTCCAAGAGGTAGAGACGGAATTGAGACTAGCCGAACAGTCGAAGTCGACAGAAGTCTAGTCGGTGGAGAGAAAGTGGAGGAGGAGGAAAAGGAGTCTGGAGGAGAAAGTGGAGGAGGAGGAGAAGGAGTATAGAGAAGTCGAGAAGGAGGAGAATGAATTTGGAGAAAGTCGGGGAGGAAGAGGAGAAGGAATTGGGAGAAATAGGAGAGAGAAGAATACCACAAATGAGTAGAATACAAGGACAGGTGGAAATCAATCTCACACTGCTAATCAAGTGATGCAACAAGCTATTAAAGGGTCGAGCGGAATGAGTGTAATTGAAAATTTGAATCGTTTGATTATTGAATTGTTATTAAATTGTTATTCACTGAATTTCAACCTTTATGTATATGTAACCATCTAACCGTCGGCATTACTGACTGGTGGGCTCGGAGCTTTACATCTATATTTCACTAATTTAACTTCCAACCAAAATCAAACCTGGGTGGGACTTCTATAATAGTTAAATAAAATATTGGGAGCACCCCATCCCAACTATATAACAAACCCCCCACCACCACCACCGTATCTGACCTTAGTTCCTCAGTCACCTTCAGCAGCTTAACTACGGATTAACAAAGCTTCGATTATCTCAGCTAAAAAAGTTCATATGTCCTTGCAACGGTTGGTATTTCAAATTTTCCATTGTACTGAAATGACCATTGTTTTACGATAATTGTAAAAACAAACTAGGAGCTTTAGTTTCATCCTCATATCAGGTGAACTATGAAGAAAATCACGTCTCTCCTCACTTGTTTAACTTTCTATCATTTTCAGTTATTTCCAATGCATATAACTAGTCTTATCTATTTTTTTATGTTAGAGATATATTTATTTTCTGACATTCATTTGTATTTTCTATAGCGAGTGGTAATGACATTGGAATGAAAAGAAACGATGTACATGTCTACAGACCTCCACATCCTGGCACAACCAAGAGAATAAGGCATATGCCAATATAGTACACTGGACGTTTGGGTGTGACCAACTTTCCTCCAAGTCTGCAACTGCAAATAAATAAATAAATCACATATCATCTTTAACTTACCCACCACCACCCCATATTAATACAACCATCGGTTCAGGATAAGCAGAGATAACATGATTTTCAAGATGGATGCCACGGAAACCATATTTACTTAGGACCAACTAGGGATTAAAAACAGTCTTTACAAGAAAAACCCATGTCAGTATGACCATCCGTTTAGAAAGCGCAATGCTAAAAAACACTTTAAAAACGGCCAATATTGTAGCCATATGGGGTATCTGAGGGGTTCGATTTTCATTTAGAGCTAACTATAATTCATAAGAAGTCTGTTATTGCAAACGTCATGTCGATACGACTAACCTTTCAGAAGTAGTAGTCATAACAACAGTTTCAAGATGGATGCCATGGAGGACTTACTGGATCTCTTAGAGTTACCATTTTCATTTTGGACCAGCCTGA
Source organism: Megalonaias nervosa (assembly GCA_016617855.1). Classification (NCBI taxonomy): domain Eukaryota; kingdom Metazoa; phylum Mollusca; class Bivalvia; order Unionida; family Unionidae; genus Megalonaias; species Megalonaias nervosa. The sequence goes on along the minus strand of JAECUM010013156.1, from coordinate 58,554 downwards.
CCTTGAAAAGAATGTGTCCTTGAAATCTTCAAGCAGGCTACGATGAATTGCAGTAACAAATGTGTCCTGGTGAGTGACGGACTACATACGGACGAAAGGCTTTCGCATAAGCACTTCTGGAATACGACCAGTAGAGTTAAAAATGGAGTCTTGAAAGGGTTCCAGGACAACAATATATAACTTAATTACAATGAATATATTTGGGATATAATTTCAATTAAATGTCAAGTATAAATCGAAAGAAATTTACCTGTTTTGTTAACCTATAAAAAATACACAACAGACCTAGATTCTATAAATGTTTACATACCAGGATGAATGTTGTAATATGGATGTACGTACAATTTTCTACTATTTCTTACTGATGTAGATTCTAGAAAATAATAATAATAATAATAATAATGGTCGGCCTGGTGTCAGGATAATGTGACTGGGTGGGACATGGTGCCACATGTCTGCGGCATGGCCCCATTGCTAGACATCACTATACATTGTCACACTGCAGACATCGTAGCGATATGACTGAACAATTGTTAAAGCTACGTTAAAAAATCCAAATCACACACACAACGATCGAATTTATTTTAAAAATGTTTGCAAGTGTTCCAGAACTATCAGATACCATCTACTCTCCATAAATGTTTAAAACTAACAAGGATTCTAAAAATGGGGGTTTCACCAGGTCAACGCTTTTTCTTTACAAGAAAGAAAACAAGATCGAAAATATTACGGACTACATTGCCACGTCATATAGAATCATTGTAACTTTTGTTGATATATTTGTAAGCCAAAGTTTTGGTTTGGTTTGGTGCTTTGCAGAACAGAAACACAAACAGGTCATTAAGTACTTGGTTAATGAGTGAAGAACGTTCTCCAAGGACACGCCATGGTAGTCGACCCGAGCTGTATTAATGGTAATATTTGGACAGGCACCTCCGGTCACGAGTCCAAGAAGCAAACCGATGGTCCAAGGCAGCGGAGATTGCTTCCGTTTTTATCTCTTAATTGGAAAATGTCCGAGGCCTAAAATTTAGGTCGTTATATCGAAATGGAAATTATGCAGGTGCTCAATATTAGCCTGAATGGTGTGTGTATATATATATATATATATATATATATATATATATATATATATATATGTATATGTATATGTATGTATATGTTCAATGTTAAAATCCAAATCACACGCACACACACTTCTTGATGATTTTAACCTAATGTCCCAACTGTTCAATAAATATGTATCTTCCGGTTTCGGTTAAATTTCATACGAAACATGACTTAATCAAAGTTCATGAATATTTTTTCTTTCTCGACAAATGAATCAAGCAACAAACAGCACAGAGTGTGGAACTAGAGGTAATCTGATTAAAATCAGATCTCTGCTGTCCTACGTGAAGATCTGACGACGACCGCTTAAGGGTCATGCTCTGGTGACCTTTGCATTAGCCAATGGAGATGCAGCTTTCAAAAATGTGATAGTGAATAAAATCGTTCGGTGCACATTCGTGTTCTTCATCCACACAGTTCAGTCTCCAAAGGCGAAGATATAAGACATCATCTGATTGGATGACAAAATTAGCGACTATGGTAATAACATAGGTGACCAGAACTTGACCCCTAAGTGGTCGCTGTCAGATCTTCATGTATAACAGTGGAGATCTGATTTTAATCAGATTGGAACTAGAGGCATGGATATTTTATGCAAACTAACTACGAAAAGACTAACAGTCCCCATCTTTATCTCTCTGATTTCATTCAAACCCACTTAGTCTTTCTCTCCCCTAAGCAAAGATATCGTGGTGAATGAATCCATTATGTTGTGTCATGTGTAGAAAAATCAATCATGCAGAAAACAGACATTATACGAGGCATGCTCTCTCACAAATATAGTTCTATTTCAGTTGTTGTTGTTGTTGTAGGGTTTAACGCCATTTTCCAGCACACGATAGGCTATACATGGCGGCCAGTATAATTGGTGGAGGAAGAACCCTGGAAAAGCCCGGGAAGAACCACCGACCCACGAGAAGCTACTGGCAGGCTTTCTCACGTGCCCACGTTAGCCGAGCCTGAGACTCGAACTCACGCAGACAGAGGTGAGATGGCAGTGATTCGTAACGGTGAGCGCTTTAGCCCACTCGGCCACTCGGGGCCCTCTATTTCAGTAACAATGCAACAAAACTATATCGTTAGTTCTTCAGTACACAGTTTTCCTCATGCTTATGTTGACATGACTGAAAAATTGTTAAAGCTACGTTAAAAATCCGTATCACACACACACACACACACACACACTTGAGTCACCAAAGGAAAATATAACTGCTCCCCAAACACACACCCCTAATTCTTTTCCTGGGTGTTCCTTACTCTACTGAAATTTAATACGATTCAGATTGCTGTGAAACAATATATTGTAATTTTATGAAAATCTCATGAGAAATGCTAACGTCACAACTATATGGATGTTTAAAACATTGGGGTAAATTTTATCAAATGTCAACCTGCTATCTAGTTAAGCACTCTAATGACCGGTCTCGTGAACTCCTTTCAGCGCCCATGAAAAAAAAACAACAAAAAACTAAGTGTTTCTTATTGACAATGATTTACCTTCTTTACTCGCTTATTAGTGAAGTACAACTGTACAATTGCACTGACCCATATATGCCGTTGCACAATGTGCCGGCAGATCTGGGTCTATGCAATTTGTTACGAGTAATCAATGGAACAAATAACACAGGCCTTAATCTGCCATAGAATTATGTGACGGCAGGTGAGGGTGTATATTATTTACAGTTTGACCCATCTTATAAGTGATATCAAACCTTCAGACATGAGAGTTTCAAGACGCTTTTAGTGTGTACGCTATTAATGGCATGTAAACATGTGACTGTGAGGTTGGCGGAGACGACTATACGTCATTTTCCATAATGGAGAGGACAAGCTACATGCTTCATTTTGAAAACAGGAATTTTGTACAACAAACAAGACTTAGTCAATGCCGACATCATCATCAACTTAACCGCTAAATTTAGTATTTCCTCATAAAACCAAAAATTTTAAATACTTCCTAGAGATACATTAGTATTTAGACTGGTCACTAAAAAAGTGAATGTTCTTTTCATATGGATGTCTTGGAAAACCCCATGTTTCTACTACTACTACTACTACTACTGCTGCTGCTACCACTACTACTACTACTATTACTACTACTATCACTACTACTACTACTACTATTGTTACTACTACAACTATTACTACCACAACTACCATTACCTCTACTACAACTACTAGTACTACTACTACTATTATTATTATTATTATTATTATTAAACGGTACCTATAGATCTGAACATAATTCTTTGGAAGAACAGAATTTATCTGATGATGACAGTTGACATTACTGGCAATTTATGTTATATACACCCTTACCTCATTTTTATCATTATGAGATTTACAGTTTATAATTCAGCTCCTTAAGTGGCCTAACACATGGCTGCCATATATGATGTCTACAGTTTCGATTTTATTCCAGATGAAACCTGAGCCGCACCAAATACCAAAGTGTCAGGATTTTGTCTAAATCGGAATTCAAATTCGGGCAATTACTAAACCTCTGCAATAAAAACGTTCAGCTGTACAGTTAACAGCTGAGCTGTTCACAAAACTCTTGCCTTTACAGCCGGGGAATGAGTATATCTGCTCGGCTGCCTGATCCACCAGATAGGGCTAACCAGAGGAAACAAGGAATAGGCGTTCACTCGGGATCAACAGCCCCAGGTAATACTGTCTACTATTATTTACGGTAGCAGGCGATGTCTGAACCAACAGATAGCTGGATCGCGGGTTCTTATCGCTGAAAACACTTTGAGATATTGGCAGCAAACATGTTGAATCAGGAAATTATAACCAACAGTATCTTACGACTGTAAGGTTGTTAAAATTTAGAAAGTCATTTTTTAGAGAACGGATGTATATACTGAGGAAGTTTAACTTGCACTGTTATAATACAGCGGCCCAATTAAATATATATATATATATATATATATATATATATATATATATATATATATATATATATATATATATATATATATATACATAAAAGAGTAAACACTCGATTAGCATGCATGTACAATGGATTAGAATTTTTCACATTCCCTCTTCAAATATTTTTCTAAAAGAGTATATTTTTAAGAACCTAAATTCACAGTTGTAAATTGGTACAAGTTCCACATAGTGATCACCTTGGCATCCGTGTGCGTGTCTGACCGTCTGTCCCATCCTCTAGATTAAAGAAAATGTTAAAGTCAGCTAGACAAACCTACCTATCTAGCATTTAGCACCGCATGGACTACGTAAGCCGGATAGATTATTTATAGTGAATCACAATGGTGTTATATTTAAAATAGAGACTGATATTTATATGTGCAAATTCTCATCTGCTAAGTATTTCGCTTTGGTAAATTTCTTTTTGAAGACGTATGGAAGGAAATTTTAATCGTTCAAGAAGGAAAGGTGAAAACGTTTTTTTTCATTTTTTTTTCTCAATCGAAAAATAATGAATTAATATGTTTTAAAATTATTTTTTTAATAATGTTTCCACCCTTTGTACTTATAATTTAAAACAAATTTCCTTTCGTGGAATTGTTATATAATCATATGCGCATACCAGATTGCACGAGTTTGCAGTAAATTATGTTGAGTCTGCGTATGCCAGCCTCCCCATATTCGCCCACACAGAGTTCACACTGGTGACATCATTATTGCAGTAGGCATGTTAGGTCTTATTTGCAGTCACTACTGACATGAGACTGGCAGGATGAGCTGTGGTAGACAGGTGGTTGGAGCAGCGGTAGACAGTTGGTTAGATCTGTGGTAGATAGGTGGTTGGAGTGGTGGTAGAAAGGTGGCTGGAATGGTTGTAGAGTCAATTGTAATATTACTGGAGCAGAGATAACCACACCATACTCACTAACATAGCTTATAATGTAAAATTCAAAGTAATTTGTGTTTACATTAACTGAATGTGAATTAGTTCGTACTGAATATTTAATGAAGCGAAAAAATTGTTGAAAAACATTTAAGTTATGACGATTTGAATTTGCATAGAATATACAGTGCCAGTCGGATAGGTGACGGACATTAGACCTGAATGTCTGACGAGCTGTCAGTGTACATGTAAATCACGTGATGCTCACATCTTAGCCAGTGATAGTATTGGTCGGTTGTACGTAGGTACCGGCACATTTGAGTAACATCCCACTCACAAAGCACTCCAGATTATGTATTAAAAATTCATGAATTTGGGCCTTACCGAGTTTATTACTGACGGGACATTGTGCAAGTCAATTAATTAAACTCGATTGCTGCAGCCTTCCCCATATCAATATTAACAGTGGAGGGTTAGGGTTTGTGCGAAATGGACTGTTATCATAATTGCGATGATGGACGTGTAACATGGTTAGGTAGGGACAGGTGCCCTCATTTGCTTCTGACCATGAAAAAACTGGAATAGGAACGAAATTTGGCTTAGGAGTGTTGTGTACAATGTATAAACGCTTGTACTGCCAATTATTGCAACGTAATAGTTTTTAACGACTCGTGTTTAAACTATATATCTGTCAGGCTAATGCTGACTCTGTGCAGAAGCTAACTTCCTTCTTGTTAAAGCTGAGACCAACATACGGGTTATATACTGTCCCTGTTACATTTTGTCAATTTATATAAATTAAATTAAATATTAGTGTTTTATTCACGAAAATAGCAGTTACAACAATTGAATTAGCTGAGCGTGAAGAAGTGGCTGAAAAATGTATTTTTAAAAATTGTCCTTGTGTAAGCCGTTGGCCTGAAAAAAAACTCCAACAAAAAAAAAAAAAAAACGAAAAAAAAACTTAGGACGTCATGAACCTTGGTTATTTAAGAATGAACACGCTAATACACGTTGAAAATCAATTTGCTATAGCAAACCAAACCAACTTAGCCCACAAAGATAAAGTCACATAAACCACATAAATTACCTCCATTTATGAGGTAAACAAACACGTAATTTGCATTGCTTATGGGTATATCAAAACGATTTCGTAACATGACTTGTATATCCCATTTTAAACTGCACCCTTTCGGTGAAACGTCAGGCAAGCTACTAAGTCATAGTGGTTCATGTCTCCATTAGTACAGGAGGGCACATCAGGCCTATTCTACATGTATGTATGTATGTATGGGGGATAGGTCAAGTTCATACATGTAAAGTGATCTTATGTTTATCGGTGTTATAATACAGGCGAAGGTCTTCAAATCACTCTAAATCTATTTAGTCATCAATATCATTTTTATATTTAATAGACAGTGATTCTGAGAGGATGGGCTAATTGGTTTCTTATTTCATGTTGATAAAAGATGAAGTTTACTCAGAATCTTTTAGGGATCATTAAAAACGTAGCTTTAACAATTTTTCTGTCATATCGCTGTGATGTCTGCAATGTGGCAGTTTATAGTGATGTCTAACACTGGGGCATCGTGCCGCAGACATGTAGCATGATGTCCCACCCAGTCACATTATCCTGACACCAGGCCGACACTAACCTCTTAATGCTGAGCGCCAAGCAAGGCAGCTGTTAGTACCGTTTTTGTAAGTCTTTGGTATGACTCGGCCGGGGATCGAACCCACGACTTCTCGTATCCGAGGCGGACGCTCTAACCACTAGGCCACCGGAGCGGTCCCAGTGTTCTAGAGACTTTATGGTTGTGTAGATTAGTTTCTTAAAAGACCCATAGTAATTTCTTAACAATGGGGATTATCTGGATATTTTTAGGTATACACGTATAGTAATATGAGACAGGAATAATTCTTTGTATTAGGTGTTTGGGTCGCTTTTGTTGTGCATGGCGTAAAATACCAATGTTCGACTTGGAAAGCTTAATGATGAGTCATACAAATGTGAAACAAGATAAACTATGGAAGTGGGAAGCTATTATTTCGTGATGTATGGTCATTAGGCTATTAAAGGAAATAATTTTTTGTAGTATCTGCGCATTTAATTACTCTTCAGTTCACAGCGACTGTTACCATGAGATCCACAAGCAAGTAAAACAATGGACATCAGGCTACACACGCTTGTGTTTGATTCGTTCGTTAGTGAGACCCATTGCGAGTAACAATAGTTTGGTTTAATCAATCTACAAACATAATGATATATGCTTTTCATGCATATTTTAGCCACATTACAAAAATAATTCAAGCAGATATGGCAACGTTGGGAAAAATGGTTAAGAAATCGCATTAAGAGTTAACATATGGTCCGTTTAGACGTAAATACAAATACGCGTAAATAAATAATACATATTGGACTTTAACGTATCACTTCTATGAATTATTTTCACTAAAACCAAGTGAAATATTAATAACAATACATCAAAAACATTTGATAGGTACACCATAATGGCTTGTAAACATAATAACACAAACACGCATGAATATATTTTTGTCCGATTTTTGTTGGACACAGGTGGAGCTATATTAACCCATCAAGAACGAACGTTGCCTCACCAAAACCAGCGGAGGAGCTCTTTAATCGGGCCTTGCAAGAGGAAACATTTACTGCGTTTAGAGACAGCGAGAACAACCCTATCCACCCAACAAACTTCGATAAAGATAAAATGATAGATGAGTCAACCGCCAAAGGCAGCCCACGAAAGATGGCTACCCTAACCCCATGTCAGCCTAATCCAAAATGCGATCGGATCGGTCAGAATTACCCTTCCCAAGACAATCGGCGATATCTGTGGCTAAATTTAGGTTTGTCGATCTATGAGTAATTGATCTATTAGTATATCATATGGCAATGGTCTGCTACATGCAGACACCGACTTATTCAAGCTGGCGACCCCAAGACTGCATCAGTCAAATAACAGTTACTTGTACCTGAAAGTTAAAATCATCAAAATGGACACCAATAATGTTATAAATTCTTTGCTCAGCGAAGTAGCTTTTACTGGAACAACAAACTGGTAACTTCAGCAAGAAAGTACGGAAAATAATCTAAGAACATACTCCCCGATGTTTATGCGGTATGGAAACCTGACACTTTGGACAAATTCAACGACACAGCTTTTATTGTGGATGATGTTGTAAACCACAATATTGAATTTAACAATCGACCAATGAAAATCAAAAATGGCGTAGCTTGGAAATGATGAATCGTTTAAACTTGACACGCGGTTAAAAGACAAGCATTTGTTGAATGGTGATAAATGTACGTCTGAGATTGAATCGAATTAGTACCGTGTCCCATTTCATTGCTCAAGCTAACGAGTACACAACTGACACGGAAGAAGACAGACTCTATGACCGACGCGTGGAAGTCTTACCCGTAGTGGGAAATGACACCAATTAAATTGGGACCAGATCTACACCCAAGTAACCCATACGACGAGCGGCGGTCAAAATCTTCACCACTGATTTTTGGACTCTGATCCAAGAACTATGGATCAAATCCCTTTCCATTTTCAAAATTTCATCGTGTCCGAGTTAGAGGTCAACCGAGACGACCAGACATCGTGTACCTGACCTTTTAAACCTAACTTTGCCCAGAAGAATCACTTGAGATCTTACCTGATTCTGCGTGAAGGCACAGTGCAATTAGAAACCAGCAGTACCCGTAGAATTTCGTATGATGATTATGCAGGAGGATTTTGTATGTGAGGATTTGATTTCTTTCTAATTCATGGCAGCAACGAGGGACGTTTCCACCCCATAAAATCAGACCAAATCCGTGTGGAACTTCAGACTGGACTTGTCTTTGAACACACAGTGAACTTGATCTTTTATTGACTATTCGATAATACTCTGGAAATAAACAGTCTGAGAGACGTAATCATTTACTAAATAAATCACTGGACACTATCAAGTGATGCTTTCCATCCTAAACAGGAACTAGAACAGTTGCAAACCCCACCTCCAAAGTGGTTTAGATATGATTGTGTCTATCTGTTTGAGGATGACTGACTGACTGAGAAGGATTAAAGTCGCCTATGCTAACTAAGAGCTTTTGCGACTCGTTAATGCTCAATTGTTAGCTTTTTAATTGGTCCTTTGAGGATGACTGACTGACTGAGAAGGATTAAAGTCGCCTATGCTAACTAAGAGCTTTTGCGACTCGTTCATGCTCAATTGGTGAGCTTTTTAATTGGTCGGTGTTTCAGGAATGATGCCGCAAAAACACCGCTTTTATGTACGATAGTCGTACTTTTTAATTCTATGCCAGGAGGTGGAAAGGAGGAAGGGGACCCGGCGGGGGACGCCAACCGCTGATGCCGTGTACGCTCCAAAGGGCCCGGACCGACGTGATTGTATGTCAAATTCTGTCCAGTTGTGCTAGTGGACGTTCCCTATCCCAAATATTGTGTGGGCCACCTGTGCAATTGATTTAAGTTTCTGAGTTGAAGATTGCCTATTTTATCCTTGTGTAGTTGGAATTTTGTGTACTAAGCGTACTTTTAATGGCGAAATTACACCAATCAGCCGGATATCAGCAACCTTGTGTTTTTTTTTGGGGGGGGGGTTGTGGGGGTTTTTTTTGGTGGGGGTGGGTCACGCATTGTTAGTATTAGTTGTTGTTTTTGATGGCGGAGGGACTAAAGGATCAGGGTAGTTTTGTACGATGGTGTTATCGAATGAGGCCTTCTGCTGCCAATGAAAGTGCCTCCCTTGTATATAAAAGTAGGGGGTGAGAGTAGAGATGGTGGGGGGGGGGGAATTCTTGGTGGAAAATCTGTGGGCAACACAGGCTTGTTGTTTCCAGGATTCCACCCAGGTGTTGCTAGTATATTTTCCCTAGCACCTGTTTTAGGCCCCTTGTGTTAGTAAAGGTGAGGGTGTAATAGGAGGAAAGTGAAGAGAGGGCTTATAGAAGAAAGTCTTTGTTCAGCATAGGCTTGTTGTACGCAGGATTCCACCCAGGTGTTCGCTAGTCTGTTTTCCCTAGAGCCTGTTTTGGGCCCTATTTGTTAGTGAGGGGGTTAGTAGAGGATGGGTGGAAAGGAGAGCTTTTGTCCGGAAGTGTTAAGCCAGTGCTTGCTCGAGGAGGTGGGCCAGTGCTTGCCGAGGTTTGTGCCAGTGCCTGCACGGGGAGGTGGGCCAGTGCTTGCCCAGGGGAGGGTATGGATTTGAGCCAGTGCTTACTCTTGTGTGGGCGAGAGCTTGCCCATGGGAGGGACTGGGGTTTGGTTTTTTAGTTTTTGATTTGGAGGGCTAGTGCTTGCCCTATGGAGGTACTGGTCCTTCCTGGTTCTGTTCTTCCGGTGTTGGAGGGCTAGTGCTTGCTCTGTAGAGGTTCTGGACCTTCCTTGTTCTGTTCTTCCGGAAGGGCTCGTTCTTGTCCGCCAAGTGGAGGTTAATATTCCAGTCGTTTTCCTGTGTTCACTTGGCTGTATTCCCCAGTTGCCTCTCTCTTGTCTTTTGTCTTTCTTGTCTTGATTTGATTATTTTCTGTCAATCGTCAATTTTGAATTGATATTGTGCCCTTTTTGTTTTGTTAATGTCATGCATGGGGGATGGGATGGGAGATGGGAGGGGAAGATGAGAGAAGAGATAAGGCATATATATATATATATATATATATATATATATATATATATATATATATATATATATATATATATTATTATTATATTTTTTTTTCCTTCCCTTTAGTATTAGTTATTAGTTGTTAGTTGATTATGTGTTGGTTAGTGGTTATGTTAGTTATTGTGGTTGTGTGTGCTTTGTTAGTTTGTTTTAGTTGAATAGTGTTGGAGTAGTGTTGATTTAGTTTGTCGCATGCTATGTACAGAGTGTTTTTTTGTGGTGTTGTTTAGTCTATATTATATTGTTGGTTCTGTATGGTTGGCTTTTGATGTCTTGGTCCTGTTTGCCCTTGTTATACTTGCCTGTCCCTCGACGCGATTGTGTTTCCGATTAAACTTATTGGTGTCCGTCTGTGGCGCTGTGCACCCCCTTGTTGTTAAAGGTGAATCTCGATTCCTTATGTGTGTAAGTTCTTTTTTAGGACTCGCCTTTTGGCTTGGCAGTTGTTGCCATAGTCCTGCCTCTCTTGTTGTTGCTAGTGCCCTTATGTGTCCTTTTGTCTTGGTATTTTAGTTAAGATTTGCCCGTTAGTTGGTCCTTGTGCCATAGTCTTATTTCCCTAGTTGAATCTGATGTTCAATGGTATTTCTGGCTCCCTCGTTGTTGCGTTTGGTTTTCAATTCCTTGTGCCTTTTAAGGCTGATTTCAGGACTTGCTTTTTACTGCGTTTTGCCATAGTCCTTTTGTGTTTGCATGTTGTTTTACTTACCCTGTGTCCAGCTTAATCCTGTTGTTGTCATTGTTATGATGTCTAGTAGTCCTGGTTCTCTCGTCGTTACCATTGGATTTCGATTCCTTATGCCTTTTAGGTTGGTTTGGGGACTTGTGTTTTAGCTGGCGTTTTGCCATAGTCCCCTTTTTAGTCCTGGTCCTGTTGTTGGTATGTTGTCTGGTAGATAAGTGTATTAGGATTAATTGTTAATTGTTAAGTCTGGTTAATAGGTTAGTAGGATAAGTGGGTGCTGGCGTGTTGGACGGCTGATAGTGCTTGTCTCTGGGCCGTGGATCTAGGCTCATTGTCATAGTCCTGGTTTATTGTGTTGCTGGTGTTTTCCATTTTGTTTATATGTGACCATGTTTTTGGATCCCCTTTAGGTACGAGATGACGTTTTTGTAGGTAAGTTCTGTATTTGTGTTCTTAGTCTTATCCAGTATCTCTGGGTATGTTGTTGGTGATCCAATGCGTTTCTGGTATTCTTGGAAGCTGTTCCGCTACACATTGTAGGTGGCACATGTGTTAAATATGTGGTCGAGCGTCTCTGCTATTGGGCAGTGAGGACAGTTGGTTGTTTGGTTCCCTTGGTCTTTGAGGTACCTTCCGAAGCTCCCTTTCAGTAGTGTTTTTCCTGTCATGATTCTGTTGATAATCCTTAAGTCATTAACTTCCATGTCTTTTGGGGTAATGATTTTCCTGGATACTTCCTTTTGTAGCTGGTGGAGATGCCTTCCCTTGTTGGAGTTGTTCCATATGTGTTGCCATTTTGTGCTTATTTTCTGTCTAACCTGACTGTAGAGTTCTTGGACGCTGTAGGTGAGGGAGTGTGTTTCGTTGTTGTGGAGGTTCTTTTTTTTTCCACTGTGTCCGCTTTGTCGTTCCCGGGGAGGTTTATGTGTGATGGCACCTAGAGGAATTCAATGGTGTGTTTATTTGTCTCGAGTTCTCGAATATGTTGCATCACTTCCTCGAGCATATTTGCTCTGCTTCGTGTTGCACCTGTTTCTAAGGTTTTGAGGACGCTAAGAGAATCCGTGATGATAACATGGCGCTGCTGGGTTTGAGTTTTGATCCATTTTATTGCTTCGTTGATTGCCCAAAATTCGGCTGTGTAGATGGAGCAGTCATCTGGAAGTCGAGCTCCAATTTGTATTTCTTGTTCTGGTACCACGATTGCTGCTGCCGTTCTGTTAGGTTCCTTGGATTTAGATCCGTCCGTGTATATTTTAGTGTATTCCGTATATTGGTCCTGGAGTAGTTTTTGAATGTCAAGTAGCATCTTGCAGGGATTTTGCTGTTTGGTTCCGAATGTTTGTGCTATGAGGTTGATGTTTTGGGTATTATTTCTCCACGGGGTGGGGTCCTGGATTTGCCGTTGCTCCGCTTGTATGTCAGTTAATTGGAGTTCTGCGCAGAGGGTATGGACTTTTCTTGCTTGCTGGTGGGTTTGGTACAAGTTTTTGATTGAATGATCTTTCGCATAACTTAGTTAGCGCCTTAGTTGGGTTTGCATCGCTGTGTATTGAGTTCCTGATGGTATGTCTTAGGATTTGTTCCTCTCTGAGTAGTTGTAGGGGTAGCTCTCCTGTTAGTATTTGTAACTCTTGAAGTGATGTATTGGGTAGTGTTCCAGTACATAGACGGAGAATTTTGTATTGAAGAGAGTCCAGTTGGGATAGCAGTTTGTTGTTAACTGATGCGTAGACCTGGCAGCCGTAGTCCCATCTTGATCTAATTAATGATCGGTATAACATAAGTAGTGTGGGTTGATCAGCTCCCCATGTGGTTCCTTTGAGGTGTTTCAGCAAGTTGATGTCTTGTTGTGATTTTTTGACGAGATTTTCGATGTGTGGTTTCCATGTGAGTTGTTCATCTAGTTGTAGTCCCAGGAAGTGGGTTTGTTTTATGAACTGGATGGGTGTGCCTTGTAGGTAGAGTTGCGGGCATTTGGGTTTTCGGTTGTTGGGGCGGGAGAAGATCATCCCGACAGTTTTAGTACTTGAGATTTTAAAGCCCCAGTTATTCGCCCATCTGGTGATGTCGTCCAGTCATTGTTGTATCTGTGTGATGTGGTGTCTGTTGTTGGGGTTTCCTGCTTTCCAGATTCCGCTATCATCAGCAAATTGAGATAGGTTGATGATACTATGTAGGTATTCTCCTAGGTTCTTGACCATAAGGTTGAATAGAGTGGGGCTTATCACACTTCCTTGTGGGGTTCCGTTGTCCAATGTGTATGTTTCGGAGTATGCATCTCCCACTTGGGTCTTAATTCGTTTTCCTGTGAGGAAGTTGGAGATCCAGCGTTGCATTTGTCCTGTTATTCCATATTGGTTGAGTTTGGCAATTAGCCCCTTGGTCCAGACTAGGTCGAGGAATATGGCTATGAGATGGCGGTTCTTTTTCCTTGGTGCGTTGAGAGCGAGTTTGATGTCGGCTTTAAGTCTGGTGAGTTGGTCTAATTAAGATCATTTGGGCCTAAATCCGCTTTGATTTTCCGTGAGTAGATGGTTTCCTTCGAGATGGTGTAGGAGTCTGTTATTGATCATCGTCTCCATAATTTTGCAGATGGTGTTGGTGAGTGAAATTCGTCGATAGGATGAGGTAAGTTTGGGGTCTTTTCCTGGTTTTGGAATCGCTATTACAATGGCTTGCTTCCGGGTTGTGGGTATGTTGCCAGTGTTCCAGATGAGGTTGATTAAATCGAGGATAATCTGTTGCATGTTGTCAGGAAGGTGTTTGCAGATTTCGTAGCCAAGATTATCCTCTCCCGGTGAAGTTGATTTCTTGTGGCGGAGCGCTTGTGCCATTCTTGCAGTTGAAAGTTGTCGTGGAGCGGTGATTTCTCGTTGGTTATCTCCGCAGTCTGGTCCTTAAAGAGATGTGGGTATTTTTGCTCCACCTCTTGGCGTTGTAGCATAAAGGTTTGAGTGGGATTACTGTTGCTGCTCGAGAGTGCAAAGTGTTGTGCTAATTGTTCGGCCTTTTCTTTGTTAGTTTCTGCTCCTGTTATCTGGGGTGTTGTTTTGGGGGTCTTACCTTTCATGGCTTTGATTTTGTTCCAGACTTCTTTCGTGGGAGTGGAGTGATTGAGTGTTGAGCAGTAAGTTTGCCAAGAGGCGTTTTGGGCTTGTTTAATTGTTCTTCTTGCTTTGGCTTCCATTTGTTTGTAGGTGATTAAGTCGGTGGAGAGTTTGGTATGTAGGAAGCAATTTAGTGCTTTCTTTTTTGCTTTTAGGGCTGATTTGCAATCATCATTCCACCATGGGATGGTCGTTTTTCCTGTTTTTCCACTTGTTTTAGATATGCTTTCCTGTGCAGCTTCGTTGATTGCTTGAGTGATGTTGTTGTAGTAAAGGGTTGTGTCTGCACTTTGTAGGTCCTCTATATGTTTTGTCCATAGGATAGTCTGGAAGGTGTACCAGTCTGCCTTATTAGTTTTCCATTTTGGTATGCTGGTTTGTTGCTCCTTAGGGTTGTGTAGGTAAACTGTTGTGCGAATAGGGAAATGGTCGCTACCAAGTGTACTTTGTTGCATGACCTCCCATTCAGTGATCTGAGCAATGAGTGGTGTCGCTATGGTGAGGTCTATGGCTGAACATTTTCCGTTGGCTGGGTTTATCCTAGTGGGGGTGCCTGTGTTGAGTATTATCATTTGGTTGGTTCTGGCGTATTTGTCGATGTTTTTCCCTCTGGTGTCCGTATGGTCGCTTCCCCAGTCTATGTTGTGAGCGTTGAAATCTCCGCAGATGATGCTGTTGTTACCTTTGTCTTTGAGTATTTGGGCAAGTTCCTGAGAGGGGTTGGTGTTGGTGGTCCCTGTATATGTTGTAGATGGTGATCTTTTTCCGGCCGATTGTGAGCATAATTCCTTGATGTTCGATTGTGTTGGTGGTAGAGTTCGTAGTGTTATTGATTTCTGTGATGTTGTTGAGAGTGTTGTGTATGTATATGGCGATACCTCCTCCTTTTTTCCCGTCGGTCCTGTATTTGTGGAAGCTGAGATTGTATCCTTTAATTTTCGGTGTTGTTTTGTTCTGATTTAGGTGGGTTTCTTGTAGGCATAGGATATCCGGTTTGTTGTTTTCTGCATTGATGGCTGATTGAAGTTCTCCCTGGTTTGCAATTAGTCCCCTACAGTTCCACTGCCATATGATGAATTGTGAACCGTTGTTAGTATAGTCGGTATTTCTCGGTCTGTTGTGTCGTGTTCCATAATTGTGTCGTTGGCATTTACGTGATGGTTGCTACTTGTGCAGCTATTAATTGGTTGGGGAGTGAATTTTCTCCAGTAGATCTTGTATGGTCAGAGTGAGGACCGCCTCGTTCTGTATGTCTCAAGTTCGGACGCGATAGAAAACATCCAAACGTTTTTCGGGTTTTTTGGTATTAACGCTATAGCTCATCTCAAAGAGCATAGATAGTGATAAAAAAAAAGTTAAAACAAACCACCAACACTAATTTTTTGATAACATTTTTATTCAATCAACAAACAACCAACAAATAAATAACATCAACACATTTTTAATAACAATTTTTTGATAATGTTGACACCTTTGTGAAGTCAAGTTAGACTTCCACTGATATAGGTCATTTGGCCATTGATATACACTACGTTTCCTAGCTAAAGACAAGAGATATCCATAGTGGTCACAAAACCATCGATCTACTTTTTCATCGTTTCTGGAAGAGTCACGATCAAAATAAGTCACTAAATGTTCTAAGGGATATCCAAGACTGCGTTGATGAAGAAAATACACACAATATTGTCCACACACCATGGAATCTGTGCCTTGTAATTTCACATTATTGAGTCGTGTCGTCTGGGCATTTCTTCTCACAAAGTCGATGATGTCGTCTTCCGAAGGCGGCAATCCAAACGAATAAAAATATTCTGGGAGATGAATGTCGTCCGTGTTGATGACATAAGCTTGATGGTCGTTAGCTTTGCGATGAGGAAGTTCATCGTTAGCTAACACGACAGGATTCCAATAAGCGGTGTACGAACTGTTTCTCAAAAGGTAATAAAGTTCCAAGGTATCCATTTTTTTATTTTTTTATTTTTTTTTTTTTTTGTTTCACAGGTAATGATAAGTTATCAATTCAATCCTGACTTTTTGCTTGAAAATCTCTGTCAGGCAAACGTCTCTTCCCTTCGTCTTCGCACTCTGTGCCAAGAGAGATTCGATGGATATCTAGGGTAATATGGAGGAGAGGAATGATCACGCAAGTCTTTATACCACTCATGCAACACTTCTTCTTCTCTTTTGGTGGGTAGTTCTGCTTCCACGATATCCTCGAATTCGGCATAGAAGATGACGTTCACCGTCTCGGTTAGAGCTTCTGCAAACTGAAGCTCCACACGCAGTTGACCGGATTTTATAGGGTGAAAATGTCCCTCGTCGCTGCCTTGGTCTGGAATGAAATCAAAGGCCCACAAAGCATACCTCCTGAATAATCGTCGTACTAAATGCCGTGGCTGCTGTTGGTTCCTAACTGTCCCGTAGCTTCGTACAGGGACAAGTACGATCTCAAGTAATTCGTCTCGTAAACTTAGGTTGGAAGGGTCTGGTACACAAGTTTTTGCCATCGCGACTGACTTCGATCTTGGACACTCTCTAGTGATTAAACTGGAAATGATTGGCAGTGACGGCTCCGTTAAGGGCTTCGTTGCTGACGATACCAATGATTAAACGTGCTGGTAACTGTCCTTGGAAAAGATGATCTTCAATCTTGGATTGGAGTCCTGCAGCAGTGGTGAAGGTTTTCACTTCACGCGTCGTATAGGATACTTGGCGGTCGTTCTTCTCAAAGTGTGACTGATGTCGTTTCCCACTTTAGGTAACACTTCCACGCGTAGCACGTAGAGTCTGGGTTCTTGGATGATGATTTTGTACACGTAGGCATGGGCCATCAAATGGAAAACGGTAAGATCAGTGTAATATTCGGGCTGTACTTTGATTTCAAATTCGATGGAGGCTGAGGTTGTCAAAGAGGAGATGGGATGAAATTCTACCCATTGGGATTCTTGCATCGTCATCATGGTGGGTGGCATGGCAAACAGATCCAGTTCCGACTTGCAACATTTTGCAAGACTCTCGGTGCATCATTTTTTCTCTCTGTTATTTAATAATCAAAACGTCTAATTCTCGGACGGTTCTTCTTTTCTTCGTTTTTCTAGCTCTGTCTGAGTAAAGGCTTCTGGAGGGGTGTCTTCGTAATCTCTTTCTGCCTTGTCCTTGCTGTGGTGTCAGGGAAGCAGGAATGCCTGACTCATCAGCGTCCAGGGTATTTATAGGAGTTTTTCGTCGGCCCAAAATATCTTTGCCAATTTGAAGCAAGGCATTCTTGCTTGCTCTCAAGAAAGCTTCTTTGGGATTTTGTTTGTCGATGATGATACTTTTAAGAAATTCTTTGCCTTGCGCCAAAGCGGCATCTTTTAAGGCGTGCAATCCTCGTGTCACCATCGGTTTCAAAACGGGCGCCACCGAACCAAACGCCAATTTCAACATATGTCCTCAGCCATGTCCTCGATGTCGAGCAACTCCTCCGTACACAGGATACATGACTTACAAGGCGTTAGAGAATCGTTTCCGAAAATGGAGTTTCACTGTCAATTTCCCTTTGGAGAATGGAATATTTTGTCCCAGGTCTCCTTTTATATCAATGTTGACACTGTCGAAATACGACTTACTGAAGGCAAATAGTGAGGATGTTCAAATTCGCGGTAAACGTGATAGGTGTTTCCACCTTCCTCATAATTGAACGTGGCAGAATCAACTTTGAAAGGAATGACTCGCAGTAACGGTGTGGATGTGTGTCCCACCAAGTTGTACTCCACCACATCAGAGTACACAAAGATCAAACTTAATCCTTGGTTCAGTTCTACAGGATAACGAAAAAAAAAAAACTTTGCAAAATTCAAGTTGTTCGTGATGAGTGGTATGAGTGGACCCTTGGCCATCTTGAGGTCTCCACCCAAAATGCCAAACAATTCAGGACAAAATGTAATGGCCAATATTTTGGCAACCGAAAATGTCATCAGCAGACGACGAGCTACTTTATGGTACTCGATTGTGACACTTCTTTTGGAAGTAATCGTGTCCACCAGATATTGACTGCTAAAATAATAGCCTGCAGGAATTTTTTCAACTTAGAGATGTACCGTGGAGTATCAGGGGACACTGGTCGTTTCATAGAGGCATCTACAGTTTCGTTTTCATTCATGTATTATTCCACTTGGTCGTTCAGAACTTCGACCTCAAAAGTGTTTTGATTTTCAATGATGTTTTTGATTTGTGTAAGGTGAATCATTTCCCAATGGGCTTCGTGATCCAATTGGATGGCCTGAGGTAATTTGGCCGTGAAACAGCGCAAAGTATTGTGGGGAAACACATCCGTGGAACTGTCACTGAGTAAAATTAGGTAAAATTGGTTATTCTTTATTCCAGAGTACTGCTGTCTGAGGGGTCACTGGAGGTCAAAGGAGTGTCTAAAAGAGGATTGTTGTTGTTGTGACTATCGGGGGTATTCCTAACGTTGGTCGCAAGACTCCCCTTTTGCAGTTAAAGTATTTCAGGGAAGGACTGAGGAGAAGGTAACCGATGCAACTGCTCAGTAAAAGGTCCACAATTGTTTGTCTCCTTGTTGCAAACTCAAATTCGCAATGGCAGCACCGATGACACAAGACACCACAAAGATTTGGCAGAGAAAAAACGATTTGCGTTTTAGGCACACGTTCTCCACATCACACCCACAAGGGTTGCTTTTGTACATCTTCCAGAGAAGCAATCGGGGAAGGAGTGGTCACTGTGGTGGCTAAGGCTGTGTTGAAGGGCATGATGGTCACATCTTTTTATAGTCGATGACTTGCGATGCGTCGATCCAAGAGTCAAAACTGGGCGAATATTGTTTTCAATGCACTTTGACTTTGACACGACGTTTTCCCAATTTTCGGGTTGTTTGATCGAGAATGCTTTCAATGTCGTACACTTCGTCTTCATTGTTGGTCACGCGTTGTAACTCGGGCAAGTAAAACGTTACTTTTAACACTTAACCATTTATGTCTTCCAGTTTATAAACGGTAGGACAAGGGCCACGCACTCGTCCTGTGACACTAAACAATTCGGTGGTCCAGTTGGGTAAGTAACCTTTGTCGAAATTGCGTTGGTTTTGCCAATGCGTACCCAATGTCCCGCCGTCAACACTCCACCTTTCTTGGGGACAGCCACAGTCGAGGACACACCAAACAGGCGCTCAAAGACGACCACTTCGTTGCTGGGAGTCACTTCTTAAGGGACGCATCCGATGCTCCGATGGTATGATTGGTTGTACGCTTTGACCGGGTGCGGTAAGTCGTCGATGTACTTGAGAGTGTGTTGATGCGTAAAATATTTTCACATGCGTTCTTTCAAGGTATGTTGAAAACGTTCCACGATGCTGGCTTTGGTTTCGGGATTCTCGGTGGTGAAAACATGAATGTCTGGTTTCTTTAATTCATTTTGGAAAGCTTGGTTCAGAAATTCGGTGCCTTTATCGGTTTGCCATCGAAGAGGGCGACGACCACTTTGTTTCAACACCAGTTTAAGGGCTCGCACTAACTCACTGCTCAATTTGGAAGTCAATGGCACGACCCAGGGAAAATTGGAAAAGACGTTGATGACACAAAACAAATATTTTTAGCCACGATTGTAGGTGGCCAAATGACAGACATCGGCTAAATCGGCTTGCCATTGATGATCGATACCCTCCACTAGGGTGCGATTTCTGGAACATTTTCCTCGAATGGGTTTGTGTAAGGTGTACGTGGCTTGTTCTTGTAACCATCGTTGCACTTGACGTAAACAGACACTTTTCAGTCGGGTTTTGGTAGCACGATAAAATTTCTGAACTCCTCCGTATCCCGCAGGATGGGCTGATTCGTAGTAAATGCAAATAAATTCTCCATCAGGACTTTTATTAGTAAGTCACCCAGTTTTCACTGATGCTACTTTGGATGGGGTGAGGTGGTGGTTTGGAAACCTCTTTACGTGTCCGACGTGCTACGGGAGTAGAGGTAGAGGGTAGTGGTGGTGGTTGTAATGATGGTGGTTGTAATGGAATGGCTTGCTTTCTTTTTTCACTTCTGGTGTCCCTTCTTTCTTTTTCACTTCTGTCGAATGAGAAGTGGACATCATCTTTTTAACCCAAGGTTTGAGTTGTTCTCGTTGGGATGTGGGGGAAGGGGTCATGAAGGAAGCTAAAATCTTACTAGGGATAGGAGCTGCTGACGGTGTTTGAAAGACTTCTCGTGCCTCTTCTTCCTCAGGCATCCGTGGGGTTGCGTCTGTCTTGGTCACTGGTGGTGGTGGTGGTGGTGATGGACTTTTCATCAGGGTCTTAAAATCTTTCAGAGTCGGTCGAGCTGTTTCGTCTAAAGCTTTCTGGTGAAAGAGTTGAAGTCGTTGCAACAATTGACCGTACCGTTGCAATTTTTCCGTCTCTAATAAATCGCTGCGACCCATCAACGATTGCAGTTGGTGTTGTAGGTGGGTCAACTCGGTCAAATGAGGATTGGGAGGTAAATGCGGGGTCAGTTTTTCTTGCCAACGATGGAATTCCATCCATCGTTTGAAAGGCACTAAAGTCAGTTTTCGTCCTTCCATTAGATTCCAAAGGTCACGTCTGAGATCTTTTGACCATAGAGGTCCCTTTTATCTTCTTGATCCTTATTGTCTTTGACCTATTCCTTGTGAAGCAGTTCCCTTCATGAATCCTGTAATCATTGTTCCCAATACGCCTTTCACCAAGGGTGCTAACAACAGGTGAACAAATCCTCCGCGTTGCACCAACATCTTTTTCTTTTGACTGATGAATATTTTCTTTTGGACCATTTGGCGAAGAACGTGTCGATGCTTAGCAAAGCATTCTTTCCGGTGTTGAAGCAAAGGTATCGTTCCTTTAAAAACACTTCAGGCAACATTCGCACACGCTATCGACGACGTCTTTGGAGGCGGTTTGAATGAGTTGTTTTCGCATGGGTGGAGGAGCTTTGAATAAAGCGGACAACACGTCCCAATGTTTGACTAAACGAGGAGACTGTCCTTTCCTTTTCTTTCCTTCGGGGGTAGAAGAGGGATAGCTTCTGGGAGATCACATCCTTGTTTGTTTCGGAGCACACACAAAAATACACTGACGTCGATCGCTTGGAACAAGCCCATTTATCTTATTTATTTTTTTTTTGTTGGAGTATTTTTGGAGTAGGTCGAAGGAGTTTGTAACAAGTCTTTTAGACGAACACTTTGACTACCACTTCGTCAAAATTGTGACGACTTTTTTTCTATATCGCCAAACAATCCTCCACTTTGGTTGCTCTTCTTTTTCTTCGGACGATGGGGTCTTTTGGGTGGTATACGTCGATGCTTGGCTGAGAGTTTTTCGGATGATGGGTCAAACGACGAGACTGTCCTTTTCTTTCTCCTTTTCCTTTTTGGACAGGAGAACGACGATGGTGGTGATGGCATACACTAATGGTAGGTCACACCTTTTTGCGTTCAGGAGCACAAAACACTGATACCCATCGTTTATCCCAGGTATTTGTTATAGTGGAATGCGACGCCGCTGATTGTCGGTCAGTCGTCTCATTTTCATGGCAGGCATCACTCGACGTTGAGGGGTTCGCAACGGTCTAAATCGGGTCAGTTCTTGCTTGGATAAATCCGGTAAACTCTGTAACATACCCGTTCTCTCTTGGACTTTGATTTTGTGTGCAGTTACTTTGTTAGCAGCTGCCTCTGAAGCTAAAGAGGTAGAGGGTGTCACCGCTGGAGGAGAAGTTCTTGAAGACACAGGTTTCCATTTTTTCATCAAAGTACGAAAGACGCCTGTCAAAAGTAGTTTGGCTGGCATCACAAGAAACGGAGAAGTGGAAGAACCTGAGGCTATTGGGGACGCGGTCACCGTCTCTGCAGGTCGTGGTTTGGGGATGTAAATTTGTGTCCTGGCTGAAGTGCCTCTCTCGCGGGTAGATGCTGATTTCTGGGGTCTTAGATCATAGAGAACCCACACTGAATCGCCTGGTAAACGAATCCCAGAAAGGAAGTCACTAAGACACACACCACACGACGACCCAAATTCATTGGATACAGTTCTCGTAAAAAGTGTTGGTAATCCGCCACAGTCTGAATAGCGTCATTGATTTCCTTCCACGGAAATTGTTGTGTCATTAACGATAAAGGTCGTGGCATGGTAGCAAGGTTTTACACACTCTTTTGTCGGAGGTAATAAGCGTACTTTTTGTACAGAACTGATCGTACTCCGTCGGCGTATCGAATTAGTTTAGTCACTAACTCACACCCTACGCACTGCACAGAAGTTTCCTCTAGAGACAAACTTTGATAGCGTAAAAGAGTTTGGTAATCCTATAAGTCTTCCTCTGGAATTCGTTCTAGTATGGACACTACGTAAGTAGAATCCGTAGCAACCAAAGTCTTCTAGCCTTTGGTCAGTTGACCAATGTCTGACCATTGGAACGCTTTCAAATGAATCAGTCCTCTGATAGCATTCAGGTACCAGTGATAAAACCATTGGTGACGTAACGGATGCAATTGTTCTTTGCGTTTGACTTGTATTTTGACAGACTCTCGGTATATGCGTTCTCTCAACTCCACAGGCAAACCACGAATGTTCTCTTGTAATATATCCATCAAGAGATTACTGAGGACGTCCCAATAAAGGTAGGTAGTGACAGTGCGAAGACCATCGACCATGTTCGCGGCTAGGTCCTCTCAGATATTTAGGCCACTTTCCTTTGAACGTTTGGAATCGACTTTCAAAGTCGCAGTATTCAGACAAACGCACAGGGAACGAATATTCTTCTTTCACAGGTTCATTTGGATGAAGAGGTGGTAATATATTAAATAGTTTCCTCAGGCATGGATGATATCCGTGTGGTGTTAGCTGTACAGTAGTATGTCGTTGAAGATAAAAACCAGTAAAGTGATAAGGTATAATGTAACGAGTGGCATCGCCTTCGCAGGAACAAGCACATCATCACTTTCTATGGTAGGTATTGTAGTAGTAGTTATAGCGAAGTTCCAATGATGTTGTGCTGAATCACTGAGGTCACACCGTACGGCATCCCTGCAATAACAAGGCACAGCATCGCACTCCACGTGAGAATCACCGCACTTGAATTGTGTCTATTTAAAAGGATTCATCGTTCTCGCTTGGCAATTGTAGTCACACTAAACTATCGGTCTTGGACGTTTTCCCTTTTTATATGCTGACCAATATCGACGCGTCCATAAGGTAAAATAAAGTGTTTGGGAAACTGCACTTCTAGTACACGATTTGATACAGTTTTTCCAAAGGTCGACTAACGATTTGGTGTGTGGCTAAACGTACAATCTTGTGAGGTTCGTAGGCGGTTACTTTAAAATGTTGATCCTCTCCAGACTGCGAGGGTTCCTTCAATACCCCAAAAAGTTCACCACTTGACTGGTGCGATAACTGAGTCAATCCTTTCACTTTACACTCTGTGTGAACTTCACCTTGTGGGTCCCGGTATTCGTAGCCGTAATGTTTAGGATCGCCACGAGCAAAACTTAGATTCTTGTCGTCGGGGCGCTCGTCCGTCCAGACTCCTAAACGGTCTCCTTCGATGTCAGGGTGACAGTGACCCAGGCGATCGATGTAGATGCAACTGTCCGTGTCAAAATACAGCACACGATCTCCTAACTGGTGTAAAGCTTCGCACAATTTTAAGCGAGCATGGCTGTCACGTAGGCTGCAATAATGACGTTTCCAAATTCGTCATCCTGTACAAAGTCCAGTTCTTCTTCGTAATTGACCAGGATCAAGTTTCACGAAAGACGTCCACGTGTTTCACGTATTTGGTTTTGTCGTGAATCATCTAAAAGTAGCGGGAAGGTTCTGTCAAATACTCCATCTTGGATAAACTCGATTGTGCCATTTTGTACCCACAAACAATACAACATCACTTAGCAAACGATCGTCGATCTTAGTTTTTCTCGATGTGATCTAAAGTGATGCCTTCCTGTTCCAAGTACTTTTCTTTGAATTTCTCTTGATCTTCGAGAGTGTGGCACCAGGAAGGATAGCCACTGACTTCTTGTTTCAGTTTCAAAAACGCATCCACGTCGTCTGCGAAAATACCTTTCTGAGTCTCGTCGCCCTTGTGGCACTGTTCTGTCTTGGGAAAGTGGTAACTTTCTTACACTTCTAACATTTGGTATCCCAGGTCCAGAGCTTTGAACAATTCCATGCTGACCCACGTTCCTGTCAAGGCACGTTCTTCCTGGGAGTGTTAACAAGGTTGGTCTTGGTTGCACGTTTCGGCACAAGTACGGCACAAGGGAAATATCAGTTTTCCTTGGCAATGGTGAGGTAAAACGGGATGGTACAACCCCGCGGGAGACAGGACTTTACATTTGATCAATCCTTCGTATTGTTGAATGTTGTCTACGTCGATGTGTTCCGTCAGCAATTGTGGGTGCCCTGCGTGAAAGTGGCAATATTTGCACAGGTAAGGATACAGCGAACACACGTCCAGGTATTTGATTTCTTCTCCTTTATCCTCGTCCGCGTGATACAGCAAACAGGTGGCATTCGTCGGTCCTCAATATAAACTGTCCCGAGGGTTTAGAGGGTCCACCAACTTATGACTTCCCACGATAAGTTTAAACTCGGGATCGGTTTTTAAACGGTGAGCGTACTCGTGTTCCTACATTTCCACCACTTGGTATCCCTGCTGTTCTAACTTTAAGCGTCGCTGACAAGTGACCTCGTACAAGTCTTCCATGGTACGTTCTAAAAATTGATTTTGGGTGTACCGTTGAGGGTAGCAGATTGGACATCCGTGAAATAAGCAACCGTTAAACTCGTACATGATCTTAGGCTTTCTAAGTCCAAGCAATCCACCGAATACGTTCCGATGGTCTTTTCACCTCCTCCGTTTCGTGCATGTTGGATCCATTTGTCTTCCTTGTCGCACAAGTTATGTAGCCAGCGTAGGGCTTTGACAGAGTATTAACGTTTGACAAAATTGGTCGTTTGAGGGCGGATGACAGCCAGGATCTTCTCGGCATGAATCGTTTGCGGTACACTAAGGAACATGCACTGGCAATGGTGTAGGTGTTTTTCAAAGGATCGATCTCTCCGTGCTCCGTGAACAATTCTCTAAATTTTCCACAGCATCGCCATAAAATGTCCATGTCGGAACGACAATATTTTAACATTTCTTCCTGAAAGTCGAAGGGGTCCAAGGCGTGAGTGAGGTACCAAGCGTAGAAAGCTTCTCATTACTTGGTGCGCATGTTGTCGGGGGCCGCTCCGGTGGCCTAGTGGTTAGAGCGTCGGCCTCGGATGCGGGAGGTAGCGGGTTCGAACCCCGACCGAGTCATACCAAAGACTTTCAAAAACGGTACTAACAGATGCCTCGCTTGGCGCTCAGCATTAAGAGGTTAGTGTTAGGACTGGTCGGCCTGGTGTCAGGATAATGTGACTGGGTGGGACATCATGCTACATGTCTGCGGCATGATGCCCCAGTGCAAAACATCACTATAAACTGTCACACTGCAGACATCGTAGCGATATGACTGAAACGTTGTTAAAGCTACGTTAAAAATCTAAATCACACACACACACACACACACACACACACACACACACACACACGCACACACGCACACACACACACACACACACATGTTGTCGAGATCATAGTAGTGAGCATCAGGCAAATGAGGTAAAACGGCATATTAATTGGCTTCGGTATTAAAAAAGTGCGGGAAAAAGCATTTGGCCAATTCTGTCATTCCAAAAGTTTTAGACATTCGGCTCAATGGCATGGCCAAGTAACTCATCGAATCTTTAAACTGCACTTGTCCCACTTGCATGGAAATGATTTTGGCTTTATTCAAAGTCACTTTAGGACGTTCGGTACTTTGTTCCATATAGTATTTGAGAAGAGATTGTCCATCGTACCCCGAGAAAAATCGTGGCATAGCGATGACAATCTCCGTAACGTTCGATGTTCTCTTGACTCCACGTTTCATCGATCGGTTCTAAGATCCATTGGGCGAAATCGGCCAGCGTGGTCGATCCCCGAAAGAATTTTTCACGTCCTCCCGGAATCTACTGTGAGGGCAATGACAAAAGATCGGTTCTTTGGTGTACTTCTCGCACGCTCGATGAGCCACGCAGAAATTAGGAATGTGAATGCCGGTCTCTTGCATGCATTCGAAATCGAATAAGATGAAATTGACTTTCTTCTTGTGGTCATCTTCTTCCTCTTCCTGTTGCGGTTGGTATTTTTGAAAGTAACATTCGTGTTCCAAGTCCACGATTTCGTGACAAATGTGACATCTTTTCTTTCCTGAACATTCATAAGAATTGGCATTATTGGTACGTATACCTTGTCCACAAGTAGGCCACAATCTCAGGAGTTGACAAGCTCTTTTCCGCTGTGAACCTTGCGTCTTCAGATGTTGTTGGTAACAGGTAGGGCTGACAAAAGTTCGTTGACAAGCTGGGCAATGCACTCGTTCTTGTCCATCGTCAAGACAGGGTTTAGAGGCCAAACATCCCTCACTTTTCGATCCACAATGTTTGTGTTGCTCTCGATTGTTATATCCATAGTCACATTTCTCACATTCATAACCGTATCCCAGGAGTCCTGTGATACTGGTAATGGCATTAAAATGTTCATCGTAATGATAGACGTGAATATATTTCCGTCTTTGAAATTTTTGCTTCGAAACAACAGAGGTTCGCGCACTTCTACGCTTGACACTGCGAAGGTTGTCCACCAATAACACTTTTTTAAGTTGTCCAGTCCCTTTTTGAGAAAAAACTTGGGCTATGTACAGTGTCGCTTTTCCATCGAGGATGAGAAACTTGTCGTTGGACTGCTGACGTGTTGAATCTTGTCGATGACTTTGGAAGGTGTCAATTCTGATGGCCTGCTAAACTCGATCCCAACGGGTACTTAAGACTGTCGTGATAGATGGAGAGTGTCAATCGATAGTCTTCGTTGGCTCGACATTGCCGTTTCAGTGTGGTTAGCAAAGAATCTCACAAATCGGTGATGTACCCCTCTGCTTTCTTCAGCGGTACGTCTGACTTGAAATCTTTAAATTTCATTTTCAATCCTACGAGAAAGATGGAAGAGCCAACACAGATCAAACTTCTGATCAGATCTTTGCGAGGTGTCACACGAAGGATTTCTTCAGAGAATCCGACGGACTACTCTCCCTCCTTTCGAATTAAAGTCAAGATATTTGCTGTATCTGTCAGAAGAAAGAGCATTGGTCTTCTGAATGTCCGCAACGTCAAAGTAAGACAAGCTTCAAAAGAGACAAAGGTCAAGATACCTGTTATCATTGTTAAAAGAGAGGACATTAGTCTTCAGACTGCCCTAAGAAAGAGCAGGAGCAGGCGGTAGAGAGGGGTTTCGAGCAGGAACAAGAGGTAGAACCCATACACGTCCAGAAAGAGAAGAAAAGAAGACGTGACGAATGTGAGGAAGAAGAGGAAAAACCTGTGACAGTGAAGAAATTCAAAAAAAGGAGAGAGTAGAAAGACAAAGAAGTCTATGAACTTTTTAAAGTGTTGTTTTGTGAAATTGGATTGTAAATTTTTACCAGAGAATATACCAGAAAGAAAAATGTAAGTGTCTCTTGGTTTTGGTTTTTATAATCATAATAAGAACCTACACTAACGCACTCACACACGTCCATCATGGGAGAAAAGGGGATTGAGTTTTATTTGATGTTGGCAAACATTGAGTAGTCTCTTTTCGAGAGAGATGGGTGACCCTGAAAAGGACCGTTGGGTGTTTGTTTTGGGAAGTAATGAAGCTTTAACTGCCTTATCCCTTTGCCACGACCAAGACCTACGTCTGGACCTGCTACTGTCGATGATTTGGTAGAAATCTCTACCGTTGGTATCTCAGTCGTAGTGGGAGTGTTAACGGGATTGGAGTATTTGGCTCGGGAAGGTCTTTTTCTCTTGGGTCGTGCTAAAGAAGTCTGATACATTTGTTTCCGACTCCTTAACTGTGCCAAAATGTCTACGAGTACCGTCACAGTTTGACTTTCACCGTCCTCCTTCTCTCCCCTGACCTTGTTTCCTCTCTTCTTCTTCTTCTTCCTGCCGTTTTCTTCTTGCCTCTTCTACTTCTCGCTGTTGCTGTTGAACGAGAAAGGGTTGTTCTGCTTCTTTCTTCTATTGCAAAAATTTCTCCAATTCTTCTTCTGCCTCCGTTTAAAATCCTCGACGTACGGTAAGGAAGGAGAAGGCGGTGAAGATGCTAGTACCGGAACAAATCCTTGTGAAGAGGAGAGAAAATCCACTAAATCCCAATTAAAATCGTTCTCTTCTGGAAGTAGGGATTATTGCTTTGATAGCCGATGATATACCATCACTTCTCGTCTACACGGCCGGTGCACCCCAATTCATCGTCTTCGTAGTTTCTGTCATGTTCTAACAATGTCACATCGATTCACTGCGTACAGACGCTAACGCACCTATATAGGGAATGTGGCGTCACAAGTAACTCTCTTCGGATTAGAAGACAAACTCCGCACTCTGCCTGAATTTTTTAACGCGTGTTAGGATTTGTGAAAGAACTCAATCCGCTTCGATCCACTCTTTCAATATAAATAACCGCGGATCACTTCATTCCATTCACCTGTTCTCATCGCAAGATGTGGACTAACGTAGAATCGTCTACCCTCCTATCGTCGATGCTGTTCAACCCGGACTATCCCATGTATGTCAGATCATCATGGGCAATTACCCAGATCACATAGACAGCCCTTTGGAAAAGAAGGATCTATGTGGAGAGGCAAGGCTGTCTGAAGCGAGTCTTACTCTACGGTCCAGAGTTCAGACGAAGTTTGAGGAAGAGAAGAAGATCAATGAGATGCCCTCTATGCTAACTGAATGGTGTTAATAAAAAAAAAACAAAGGTCTTTTTCAGGGCCCCTCACCTATCTCGAAAAGATGCCTATTCTCTCTTGCTAAATTTTTTGAGTAGGTTGTATAGTTGTTTGTGTATGTATGTCTATGTCTCTATGACTCCAACCCAGTCTCTCTGTCTCTGACCACGTCTCTATGTCTATGTCTCTATTTGTCCCTAGAGTAGCACGTATTCAGATCAACCACTTGCCACACTGTTTTGTTCGCTTGAGGTCAGCCACGTGCAACATTGTTGCCATTGTTTCTCCAGTGTCAAGTACCATGATGTCACCCCTGTTCAATTCCTATAGACCCTAGGCAGCTGTTGCTGAAGGTCAGAACTCTCTTTACGGTCGACTTGGTGGTTCTCCAGGTCTCTGTTCCATACAGTAGGACTGACTTCACGTTGGAGTTGAACAGTCTGGTCTTGGTAGTCAAGGAAATTTCTTTGGAGCTCCAGATGTTCTTGAGCTGTATGAAAGCTGCTCTCGCCTTTCCGATCTTTGCTTTGACGTCTGCGTCTGTGCCACCCTGCTGGTTGATAATGCTGTCCAGGTACGTTAAGGACTCCACCTCTTCCAGGTGACTTCCATGCAGTGTGACTGGGTTGTTACTGACATAATTAATCTTGAGGATCTTGGTCTTGTCTTTGTGGATATTGAGGCCAACCTGTACTGATGTGGCTGCCAGTACGTCGGTCTTGTCCTGCATTTGTGCTGAATGTGGGACAAGAGCGCTAGGTCATCGGCAAAGTCCAGATCCTCAAGTTGACTCCATAATGTCCACTGGATCCCATTTCTCCACCCATTGGTGGACGTCTTCATAATCCAGTCGATGTCGAGAAGGAAGAGAAACGGCGACAGCAAGTAGCCTTGCCTCACACCAGTCCGCACTAGGAAATTGTCTGAGTGCTGTCCTGCATGGACGACTCTGCAGGACATTCCGTTGTAAGTGTTCTTGATCAGGTTCACCAGCTTGGTTGGGATGCCGTAGTGGCGAAGAAGTTTCCAGAGTGTCTCTCGGTCCACGCTGTCGAATGCTTTCTCATAATCGACAAAGTTGATGTAGAGCGAAGAATTCCACTCCAACGATTGCTCGACTATGATGCGAAGAGTAGCTATTTGGTCCGTACACGATCTGTTCTGCGGGAAGCCCGCTTGCTCGTCTCGTAACTGTGGGTCTACGGCCTCCATCATCCTCTCCAAGAGGACCCGGTTGAAGACTTTCCCTGGTACTAACAGGTGTGTGATTCCTATGTAGTTGGAGCAATTGCTGAGGTCGCCTTTCTTGGGGATCTTGATGAGGTATCCCTCCTTCCAGTCAGTTGGTATTTCTTCTTCCTCCCATATCTTCTCAATACAGCATTTCCACTGAAGTCTCTAGGTCTGCTCTGAGGGCTTCTGCTGGGATTTCATCAGGTCCAGCTGCCTTGCCGTTCTTCAGCTGGGTGATGTCTTTCCTGATCTCGTCTCTGGTGGGGTTGTGACAGCTTATGAGGAAATGGATTTCTGGGGGATTTAGTGGTGCTGGCCTGTTCAACAGTTCTTCAAAATGTTCTGCCCATCTATTCATTTGGTGTTCTGTACTTGCTATGGTCTTTCCCTGCTTGTCCTTTATGTAACTCAAAGGCTGATGAGAACTTTGTGCGCACGCTGACTGCTCTTGATCTAGTAAAACATATTCTAATATGTTCCAAGTTCACACTTATAAAAAGCATATGTATGTTCTCAACTCGAGAGCACGTTCCGTGTATAATGTTTTGGACGCTCGAGTGTCGAGAACGGTACTAGAATATGCATCAGTGCGAAAAAAAAAAGCCCTCTCGAATGCATCTAAAGTGTCATTCACGTGCTCTCATTGTTACAGGGTGTGATTATCAGACATTTTGTGTCTGACATAAAACTAGTCTACCTCAGTAAACACAACGAACCCAATCACTTAACTTAGTGCATATGTACAGCCTAGGCAAGGCGTGTTTCGATCCATTCAGTGTTTGTATGCAGTGTGAAGACGAGTTCGCTCCACTCAGTGTATGTTTACAGCCTGAGTAAGGCAAGTTTCAGTCCACTCAGTGCCTCTTTACAGCCTCAGTAAGAAGAGTTTCGTTCCACTCAATGCGTTTTCCAGTCTCAGGAAGGCGAGTTTCATTTTCAAATCTTTTGTCAGTGATTGTAATCAACACTATTGTAGTCCACTGTGTGTGCCCAGTAAAGAGCCGTTTTGGTAGGTCACGATTTGATAATGAATTGAGCTCTACGTATATAAAGGTCTCCGTTTGTCATTGCTCTCACTAGGGACGTGTTTAAGTTTGATTACTTGTAGGCTTGTAGCCTTGTGACGCCATTGCTCCGTCCAAAGTGTAACCAAAGTTTAACCCTCAGTTCGACAGACCAAACAATATGCAGCTTAATGTAAGGTTACAAATATGATTTAGCAATCTTTGTTCCTGTCTTGCCATCCTCTCAGGTAAGCAAGGCTTTATTCCTGTCGGATTAATTCTTAGTGAAAAAGAAAAACATATTTGGTCACACTGCCAAATTACATCCAGTGGCAGAGTAGGGTAAAGAGCTCGCCTTTATCGATCACTGCCATCTCAACTCTCTCCGCTTATGTTTGAGTCTCGGACTGGGTTAATGTGGGTTTGTGAGAAAGCTGTCAATAGCTTCCCGTGGGTAGGTGATTCTTACTGGTGTTTTCTGTGGGTTCATCCTCTACAAGTTATAATGGCCACCATGTATAAATGACATTAAACCCCAAAAAAGCAGCAACCAGACCCCCGACTTTAATAGGCCGTATGCCAACATTCACAATATGTATGTTCTTTTTGCTTGTTGTTGCGAGAGCAAAAGTAACTGAGATATTCCAGATTGTTAACGATATATTCTTCATTTTTAACAATGAAGTACGGAACATAAACGAACTTGAAATAATTTCTTCTGGATTTTTTCTGCACAAGGGTAAATTATGTGGATTGCATTAGGTTACCAATCTGGTAACCAATGTGCTTGTTTATTCTATACTGGCAAGATTATCTTCGTTTGCTACAGGTTATAGATCAGCTTAGTTCTCCGCATCCAATTCATTATGAAAGTATCGGGGAAAGTTGGAATTATAAAGTTTCAGTTATCATGGTTGTGTATATGTGGAGCCGTATATTGTACTTGGTCACAACATTAAGTCATTCGGAATTTATTTGATTTGTGCGTCATTAGGTTAAACTTATACCAATATAAATACACCACTATGATCATTTAATTATGTATAAAAAGCAAATTAGAACATAGTTTCGCTTTTGATGCTACGTGTTTTGTTTCAGTAAATCAGACATACCGATGAGGGGTGTCAGCAGGTTATAGCTGTTCTGATGTTCTAGGAGTCTGGTCCGTCGGCTTAAAAGGAGAATGTTTCGATGAGAAAGCTGGTTTCAGAATTGGGCGAAAGGGTTTCAAAAGGGCGGCGCTTCAGGTACACATGTTTTGTGTGGTATAAAATAGTGTCATTATGCTTGAAGATGGCAATTTTATAAATGATCCTGTCTTGATTTCGAAGTAAATCTCCAAATGTCTTCCCAGATTGAGATCTTACAATATCATGCTTATGGTACATATACATTATAAATATTTTTCAGTGGTAAAGGTAATGCAAAGGATATTTTTTATAAAATCTTTTGTTTTAGTATCTAGCACACACAAACCTTTTAAGATTTGGAAAAAATAGTTCCGAAATTCAATGAATTAAGGGACATCTTTAGCATTTCTATTTAGAAAAACAAGATGCCCTGAGAGAAAAATCAAGATTTTATAACTCTAAAGGCCCTGATGTATTTTTAATATTCAGTGAATACTGTTACTAACCAAACAATGAGACAGGTATTTTAAACACACACACACACACACACACACACACACACACACACACACACACACACATTTTATGAGGAAATTTGCGAGTTTAGTTAAAGATGGGACCTGGCGAACGTATGCATCATATTTTAATTATATTTTTTACGCCCGTTCTATCTAGCTATATGGCTTGAGCAATATGAATGTTTATTGACTGCTTTCAGTGACTTCCCATCCACCACAACGCGATATGTGAAAGTTACTCAGCTGATTCATTGATTGATATATCACGGCACATAAACAAGTTAGAACTAGTATCAGTCTAAGATTTTTGAAACAAGTTCTCTTACCCAGTGTTACGAGTCTAGGTTCTTACGAAACGTAACAGAAAAGGGTGAAGACAACAAGCTTTGTAAAATTTAACAAATAATTTATTTCCCTAGAATACCAAGTGAAAAATGAGGAAAATGAACTTTATGGTTTTACGAATCAAATCCAAAAATAATCCAAGAATTAAAAATTAGAGGTCCTGTTATTAAAAAGTCCTGAATGAATTTGAGTTCCAGTCTCGATGAAATCCAAAATGGAAGGCGATGACGTCTGTCGTAACCTGCGAAGTGCTGTTGTGTCAACAGTTTCTTGTTGAATCACATAAAATATTATTCCACTTTTGAATTCCGTATAAATTTCAGTGAATGTCTTTGTCCAAGAATTTTGTAGAAGCACTTATGTATTTCCAGGGAAAAGAAGCACTTGTATTCCATAAAATTAAAAAAAAAAAATTCATCTCAAACTGGTCTCTACAAACCACAACTTAATGTGTTAAATGTTTTAAGCCCAACTGCCTTATCTCTACCAAGACAACAATTATGCACTAATTTAAGACGCCAACAGATTCCAGAATGAGGGTCAATCTTCTAGAAAAATTAGAAGTTTGAAATAATAAACACATGTTTCATATCACGTACTCCAGGTATGGCCTTGACTTAACTTAATGATTCTTACTCTGAGAAAGAATTTTAAAAAATTAAAAAGTTTACCAAATCTGTCACTGGTTCTGAATCAAGGTCAGAAACTAGATACAGTGTTTCTATTATTAGGTGTTTATTAATTTTAAAAAATTCAGTCAAATCAAACAAAACTAAACTCAATTCTGGACAATATTGAATCCAGTAAACAAAGTTACATTACAATAGCATGTAAAGGAATTTTCAAAAATTAAAACTAACAAACAAACAATTAAATTAAATATGCATAACAATAGACACACCATAACAGCCCACCTTGTCATGCATGGAAGGATCTAAACCTGCGTCGATAGTCCAGAGTCTGGTGCACCTAACACCGAACCACTGTGGCTCCTAAAGATCTTTCAAAGACGATGAGGCCAATCAGCATCATATCAACTAAATTGCCTAAAGACGTTATCATTAAGTGTGTTGATGTAATATGTGTCCAGTGTGTTATGTCGTCACTGGCCCTTATTAATAGCCTAATAATTCTGCTTGGAAAGCTTAATCTGGATTTTGCTATGCATATATTTGTTTGTATATTGTTGTTGTTTTAATTTGATGTTTTGTTGGGGTTTTTCATGCCCCCCGACTAAAGTGAACAAGATACTATGATTCAAATCAGATCACCACTGTCCTATGGGTCATGTTCTGGTGACCTCTGAATTAGCCAATAGAAATCAGCTTTCAGAAATCTGAAAGTAAATCAATTGTTCGCCACACCTTGATCTTCTTCGCCAATACTGTGCAGTCTCTCAAGCGTGAGGATATAATACTTCATCTAATTGCCTGATAAAATGAGCTATTATCAGGTAGTGGAAGTACTGCTCGCGTACTATGATTAGGTGAGTATTATGGAAGAAAATATATTTCACATATGTTAAAGAAAACATGCTAACTTGTTTGACTTAGTATGCTATTATACTGAATATAAATAAAACGCGTGCGTGTTAAATATATTCGAAACCGCGGATGGTCATTCATTGGACTTCGAGGAATAGGCTTACTACGCGGTACTAATCCGCATGGGAGTGTGTGTTTCTGTGTCCCTCAGGAGGGAATTATGGATCACGGTCTTGAAGGCATTGAAGGCACGGGGAGGTTGGGATGCGCGCGAGAAAAGGCTCAAGAGCCAGGGAAGTTGCTCCTTTGCCATTACGTAGGGCCCCTATTGTCCCAGGGTGTAACAAACTAATCGCTGACTACTCCGCTTACTGTCAAATCAAAAGAAAACTAACCAGTTCTAATAAACGTGGATATAAATACGTGGCTGAAACTGAAATGTATAGCTTTGAGATCTTGAGACAGGTTGTCATCGCATTTAGAAATGTTTACTAATTTATATTTTTTTCTTAGCATTGCTGGAACATGCCTCTTTCATTAAACTTAGATAAAATGTTCGGCATATAATCAAATGAATTGATTCTATCACATATGAATGTTTTATGTGTATTTTTAGAGACTGAAATTTGTCTAATAGAAATTATCTTGCCTTGACATTTTTTTTTAAGTTTTGTACATCTGATTAGCATTAATCCCTCCAGTTCACTTTCGTGTGTACATGTCCACCTCAAGATCTGAGTACACATATTTTGGAAAGGTAACCAAGGATAAAATGTACCTTGCT
Source organism: Megalonaias nervosa (assembly GCA_016617855.1). Taxonomy (NCBI): domain Eukaryota; kingdom Metazoa; phylum Mollusca; class Bivalvia; order Unionida; family Unionidae; genus Megalonaias; species Megalonaias nervosa. The sequence goes on along the minus strand of JAECUM010013156.1, from coordinate 22,775 downwards.
TTCATTTGGTTATACCCGAAGGAAAACATTACAACTGCTATGCGCACGAGCTATGGTAATATCTCAGACTGTGAAAGAAGCATCAGTGTAATAGAAGGTAGCGATCACACGCAGGGTTTCACTCTCAGCAATCCATCCGTTCAACAGACATACCTGTTCCTTAGATCGACAATGTAGACAAGCATGCGTTTCTGTCGCCAAAGAGGTCAAATGTCAACTATGTTTCAAAGGAAACCTCGGGCTTTACCTCGGGGACCTGGTACCTTCATACCTTGAAAACAAATTTGCAGATTTCTACAAGACCTTGGACTCGTGTGGTATGGAAATAATCGGAAATGATTGTCGAGATGGTCATACAAGCTTCTAACTTATACCCAGTGTTCGTACATTTTAATCTCATATGTCTAGTACTTTTAAACTACTTTCACAGCATTATCACTCTCGTCTGGGAACCTTTCGATTTTCAGACAACTAAGTAGTCGGCTACCATATAGTTTTTTAATACAGGCAAACTTGTTTGCGTTTCACGAAAGTTATGACGTGGTTCTGATCAAACGTTATGAATTCATCTGGACAAATAAAGTTACATATTAGTCTCTTTTGAAGATTAATGGATTCACAATCTATGTGAAAACGGCCCAGACTTGGTCAACATTAAGAATGAGTTATTTATATAAATAATAGGAAGAATGTGATCAAATATTATTACCTTTACAAATCAGTGTATCTTGCATTGAAAGTCAACTTGATAATATAGCAAGATTTTCGAAGTAAAAGGTCTCTAATTTTCTCAAAACAATTTCTATCTTTTCAGCGACATTCTATCCCTTCTAGTTCTGGTATCTGCTGCTTGAAGAGCGAAAGCATTTCCTATGTCGTTCTACGTCTTGCAAGTCAACATAATCACAAGGCATAGATTAGCACACACCGAGATTTGTTTAATGTACAGCTTTCGTTTGGAAACCATTAACAATATGCGACAAAAACAAACATCGGCTTGGATTATGTCATAAAGGTTTATATTTTTGTTATTGAGAATTGACTGCAAGACCAAATTTAGCGTAGAGTAATCTTAACCATTTTAACTTGTTTAGTTGGGTCTCTTAAAAGATACGCTCTTGGTCCGTGTTCGGCAAAATGTATATGGCTTTTACAACCCGTTTACATCAATGTTTACGTTGCTGAATGCAGATACTACACAAGAATTGGTTTTTGCATTCAGTTCCAAAGCGTCTTAAAGAAACACCCGAGCAATCTTTAATAAGAAAATGAATATTCAGTTACATCTGTCTTGAAATATTAACAACGGAATTATTTACGACAATCACAATGTACTTCGGCAGTACTAAATTGCAAATATGTCGTCTGCAAGCTTTCCAGTTATGGTATTTGAGCCATCTCCAATATATCCAAATGTTTAAACTGGTTGACAGGTATCACGGAAAGTATAACAATCTACCAAGGAAATAATTGTACAAGAAATAGATGTAAATAGCAAATGATCCTTGTTTTATAATTGTACACTTACTGTAGATATGGAATCGGTCAGTTATAAAAGAAAAATTATTAATTGCATTTGCAGCGTACGAGTTTGGTGGTCGTGACAGTAAAAGCATTTAATTGTGAAACAACTCTTAATGCATAGTATGTGTTCGAGTTCCACAATGGTATTTCTCTCTGCTGAAGGTCATCATGAAAAGAAAATAAGTATGCTTCTCTTCTGGCACGTATGGTGTTAGACTCGAAGAGAGTATCGGATGATCTTTAATTTGTTGCATTCCGTCTGTTCGTCCGTCTTTTGTTTTTCCTACTCCTCACAATCAACTTTGAGGATTGCCATGAAATTTTGCAAACACACATTCAAATCATGGCCTAGTGGGCCCTACGTTAAATTGCTACCGCTCAGACATTCAATATGACCGCCATGACAGCTAATTTGAAACTGTTTTTGCTACTCCTCCAAAACGAAAAGTCATTTTGACATGGAGTTTTGCACCAAATGAGTTCTTGTGCAGGTAGAGTCCAGTTATATAAAAGAAAAACTTTGCGTTTAGCGGAAGACTTGTACATTTGAACCAGACAGAGTAGATATCATAGGGGCTTTGAAAACTGAATCAAACTAAGAAGTGGACATATCAGCCATCCAATAAATATTACGACTGATGAAATTAAAAACGGATCAGATAAATACAGATGGAACTGGAAGACAAAACTAAATTTTTGCCAAGTTATATAGTGTGTAATGATTTTCGCAATTTAACAAGTCATTGAGTTTAACCAAATGCCATTTTCTACTTTGAAGAACAAATAGCGAAAGAAGACTCTTTCTAGAGCGTGTTGGATCTTGCTTAAGTCTTACACTCGAGCAAGTCAGAATGCATGTAGGTCACTCATGAGCATACAAACTTTTTGAATATTGATGGGTCTTTGCGCAGAAGGAGTTAGCCAAAACATCCCTTTTCAAGAAATGCACATCCTTCGACTTTTGATGCCTCAATTGTATCGTTTCTTTCTCACTCATGCGACAGAATACCTGGTTTGCTAACCTTACTTTTGTTTTTCAGTCCGGTCGTCTCAGTCATGGTGTCCACGCGCTAGGAACTACATTTAAAAAGATAAACCCTTGTTGTCGTCTGCTGTGCCTGGTGGAGTTGTTATGAAATCAAACAAACACAAGAACAGCAACATAACACACCATAGACAACATTTTGACACACACACACACACACACACGAAGTCGAGCTGTTTGGTTGACTCCAGATACACAGGCAATTCACATCATTGGCTACAAAAATACAACTCTCTCAAGAGCTACCGCAAAGCCGGCGACAACCAGAACAATGTTATGTCAAACTGGTTTCATCAAACTTTGTCAAACAGCCCCAATCGACCCCAGTTGAATAAAACATAATAATACGATTGCAAATGAAAACTTCTGCAATTACCAGTCATAGTGGTTCATTCATCAGTCAACATGATATACCACAAGAAGGTGTCCTTGTAGCATATTATTGCGCTAGTATTAGCCCCATTTGCCATATTTCCAGGACAGAAAATATAAATTTCCAAGAAAGTATTGACTTAGAAGATTGCACTCTCAGCATCGTACCGTTGCCTACCATAGAGCTTTTCCATATTCAAACTGATGAAAGTTTAAAGTTAACCGTATAAACAATGTTAATTACTTATTGTTATTGTCATATGACATCCATGAATTAAATATGATAACACAGTAATAATAGCAAATGGTTTTTTTATGTTTCTATTTTCTTATGCGTAGAACTTGTGTACTGAAGGTCGACAGGTCAACCCATTGCCCTCATTAACATATTCGTATTAATGCGCTGTATTTACAAAACAACAGTTCGTGGCTCAAGAAGCTCATTGGGCAATACTTCCAACACATAACAATTAAAACTTTTTTCTTCATTTTTCTTTTCTTTTCTAAAAGCGGCATATATATCTAGATTCTATTTAGATAATTATTAAGAGTTTTATAAAAGGGTAAAAGCCCAATAGCATTTATAAAATGGGAGAGGCAATAATAGTAGCAGATTAACGCTGTATGTGTTGAATCTGCTAACTACTGCAAAATGCAGAGTTAGTGTAATGTAATAGAACAAATTGGGTGAGAAAAATAATCTGTGTCGGTGTTTTGCACCAAGACAAGGAAATCCCAGTCACGGGGCTAAATTATTTGTCTCCCCTCTGCTGAGGGGACGCAAAAAATGTAACCCATTGATTGGGATTTCCTTTTCTCGCTGCAAATCCCAACATAGATTCTATTATTCTCAGTATATCGCTAAATAAATCTTCGTCTTTACGGCATAAGAGGGCTATCCACGAGGACTGCTAGCGGGAACCGCGGAATACGGCAATGTGTGTCTGTCTGTCTGTCTGTTATGACCAACACACTGATACCAGCATGACGGTTGACAGCCAATCTTGGTAAGGGTGGTTTCCTTATTTTACCGAACACCGGAACGAAATAACTGTTGTCAATAATAAAAGTCATGATTGTTTTAGGGGTTTCGCCGAACATTTTAGCTAGCGCACAAATCAGGGCGTCCTTAATATAGCTTTCATGCTGACCAGAAATACTCCAGCGTCTGTTTGGTCGCGGGCAGTTGGTATATGCTATACTTTTGATTAATGACCAATCGTGTTGGTGCTCTTATCAAATTAATATCACTGTTGGTGCCTAATACCAGAAGATTGTTATTATACCCTTCATAGATACCAAGTTTTATATTTATGTTACTTAGAAGCATGTAAACCTTGCCGCTAATGTTGACATTTGGTTTGCTTATGTCGTGCCCGATGAACGACTGGTACCTAGCAAACAACTCGGGCGTTTTCTTCCCGCCCAATCATATTTGTTTTGCGTTCACGAGAAACTGTGCTTGAACAGCAGTGCCATAGCTTAGATATAATATAAAACAGTTTCATTCCAGGGATGGTAAAGCCTTGCCACTTCTATAGCATAAAATACACAAAACGTGGATCGATTCAGCGAACTGTGTAAATTAGTCAAACGCATATACCCGGGTGTTTCATGCACCTTTAGAACTTTCTCTGAAGCCATTGTCAACACTATAGTTGAATTTCCATGCAACCTATGGTTTCTGCTATGTTTTTCCCGCGAGTTTTTTTAATGTTAAATCCATTGCAAATGTGCCGTACGTATCTAGGTTGATATTATATACTAGAGCACTCCACCCTGGCGCAAATTACGTGTAGCAGCATACATGAGTTTACGATACGTATTTTAGATAAAAACGTACATCAGTTAATATAAATAATAGTGTTCCCTATCAATCTTGTAACGCAGTCCTGGTTTCTTTGGTGGCAGCTCTGCACGCATCTCATTACCATCGCTTCCATTTAGTAGCGACACATCTCACGCGGACCTCTAGTTGGTTGTGACCGCTCCAGTACACGAGAAAAGCAGCCGACATCAAGTATGTGACAGGAGGGTGAGCTGGAAGCCTTCTCGAGCCGAACAGGTGCTTATGCCGTCACTCTTTCTTAACGGAGGATGTTGTGTACTTAGATGCCGAAAGAATCATATCTGTCTGTGGGACTATTGAAGACAACCATTAGCTTGTATAGCTGGGACAAAACGCATCACATTCAAAACTTCGGCAATTTACTGTTATCAACAAAGACGACACTGTCATCACCCAAACGAAAATGGATTCTATTTTATCAGCTTCCATATTAATCGTGTCGACAATACGTACGCTGAAATTTTGATCTGTGTAAATGATGTTGTAAGTTCCCACTGTAAATGCAGCGCCTCCCGCTCTGACGTTTCACACAAAAGTATGTCGGTCATCTTTGCCTCTATGCTCAAAGGCCTGAGAAGCCATCGAGTACAAGGGCCTCAAAGTTAACGCAGATCTAGAGGGGTTCTTAACCAGTCTAACTATCTTTTACTTCCTCTTCGCCATGAATGTGACAAGTAACTTAAAACACGCTTAAGAGCCAGTAATGTGGGGAGCAGCCAGACATAATAGAAAGGGAACTCGATTCACTGGCATCTAATGATCCCACCACCAAAGGTGAAGATGCAGCGGCAAAGTTCGGACAAATATTGCATGATAATGAAACTGGTGCAAGAGTACTTAAGCAAAACTAAACAGGATACCATTAAGCAGTTCACGTAAAACAAATAGACATTGAGCAATGGAGCTACCTAATAAAACATCATGAACCAGATCGTGTCGAGTTGGGGGCAGTTGGTAGTATTTAACAAGGTAGTGTTTAGTGAAGAGGCCTCAGTGGTAACATTTCTTTCTTGGTATGTAAAGACTTCTATCACTTACTCTCACCGGTAGAAAAAAAAAGTGTAATCTTGGAAAGAAATGTGTTTTGCCGCATTAAGATGATTGCAAAAACTGGCACAATCAGTAAACCTGCGAACAGACGTCGGGCGTTTTGGAGACCGTCCAGTACCGTGCTTAAATATATTCTTATACCTCTGCGACAGGTTAGACGTGCGTGTCCACAGGAGAGTGAACCCCTTAACACCTTCGAATCAGTTAAGCTTTCGTATCGATTGATTGTCGAGGAGTTAGACAAATTGAGTAAACTTTCACATCCAGCTGCTTATAATGGAGTTATTTTAAAGCCGCTATGATGTACCTTTCTGTTATAGCAGACAGACATTACTTACGGATGTGTCTGTAGGCACATGTATGGTACGGATTGGTATAAGGTCAACAATCATTGCACCCCCGTTTCAGTTGCTCTTGAGATCATAGTTTTACGGTTGGTGTAAGTGGTCGGAAATTTCATTAGTCGGCGGCTTTCACCGAAGCCCACAAAGAACGACCAAAATCGCGTCCTCGCCGAGACAAGACTCAACACAATATCGAATCACGTATCCACGGAGTTCCACTTAAAAACCATCTCTGATGAAGATTTTAAGCTCATCCTCGATGAGGTCGACAAATATACGACCATGAAAAATGAAATAACGGGCTGCATCACACAAGACATAAGCTTCGATAAGCTGATTGCCCGCAAGAAAGCAGAAGCCCGCGAAGAAAGTATGAATAGACTCCCTGCAGATTCCGCATAGCTGTGCGCTTGTGCTTTGTTTGGCCTGTACAAATAGCTGGAACAGCAGAAACGACCGGAACACAGGGCGAAACATGAGGCCTATTCCCAGAGTGCTGTTTCAATTTCGATGTTCTGTTCCGCAGAACGAAATACAAGTGCCTGTTTTTACTTTTAATTCTACAACATTTGTATTATTTCTACATTATCACTCTGCAGTAAATCTGCAGCGTCATTTACATATTAATTCAGCACGAAAAAGTATAGCCACTATTTTCAAGGTTCGTATATGCTATAATCCGTAATTGACAAGAACTGAAGGGTATCTTCGGGTACGTTAACAATTAACACAGAGATGGTGATAATTTCGTACTTATTATTATTTTTAGGCAGTTTATCTGCCTCACTAGAGAAACTTGAAAAGAATAACTAACCTAAATTGCCATAACATAATACTGGAAAGTTCCCCTTGTATAGTTTTTTTTTATTGTTTGCAGAAAACTGATCAAAATAACAATAAAGGGGTATCGTGCAGCTAAAAAAATGTTTATCCTTCTTTACGACCCTTCATTTATTTCCTTCGTTTATATCATTTGCTTGCAAAATTATTAAACGTAATTACGGTTTTTATTTCTTTCTTTAGGATGGATATTATAAAGTTTTACAATTTAAAATATTTTAGTTGTGCAAAGGGGCTTAACTCTACAATTTATTAAAAATACCCAACATGAGATCCATCAAGCCTTCTGTGTGTGTGTGTGTGTGTGTGTGTGTGTGTGTGCACAGAAACACATATCTGTTATAAAGAACCTGCGTTAGAATGTTAAGGGTTATTTTAAAAATAAAAATCAAAAGGAAATGTGTTCTAGGAAACCAATCTGGTACTATGATTACGAGAGCTGAGATAGGTGAGACGTTAATCAAAGCAAAAGAAGTAAAATTTAATAAGGTTAGATTGCCCTTATCAATGAAAGATTGTATAGCAACAATAAGGAATTGTATTTATAATAACAATGAAATAAGGTTAGACTGCCCTTATCAATGAAAGATTGTATAGCAACAATAAGGAATTGTATTTATAATAACAATGAAATAAGGTTAGACTGCCCTTATCAATAAAAGATTGTATAGCAACAATAAGGAATTGTATTTATAATAACAATGAAATAACGTTGGTCATCACTAACAACTTAAAACAACCTTGTTAAACCTAACATTGTATAGTTCATTATACTACTATGCAATTAAATTGATATTCTTGTGACTTCAACTTTTGCTAAATATATGTCATTATCCAACTCGACGGTTAGATTCTTTTTATCATACGTTTTATTTTTTGCTTTGCTAACTGTTTTCATTTTGTCAGTTCTAGAAGAATAGAGATAACTTCAAAGTCAACACAATTCATTCACAAGCAAATAACATAATTTATCTTTGAAAGTCGTATAATCATAAAGTTTACTTCTAAGACACAATTCATGCGCAAGCACATAGCATAATTTATCTCTGAAATCCAAAAGAATAGTGTTCACCTCTCAGACTTAATTCATTCATAAGTACACACATAATTCATCTTTTTCGGTTCTGAAACAATACAGCTTAATACTAAGACTACACAATTCATGCATAAGCACCCAACATAAGTCTTTATCTATGATCGCTTTCCTTGCGGAAGACAAATCTTTCTTGGAATGCCATATAATTGTAATGCCATCGAAGTGTCCTATTTGTCAGACTGTAACGCTTCTCTATGCATAGTTATCCTGTATGACCAAATATGACGGATCTGTTAATAGGGCCAGCGGTTATAAATTCGATCAAGAAGTTTCAACATACGACGATACGTATCTAACGAGGTCAGGTATATGATTTCAAAACCTCCATATATACGAGACAAATAAAAGAAAACAATCGAGCAGAATTAATTTCTTGAACACATACCATGACTAAATGATGTATCAATTTTAAAATTACTTAACGATCATTCAACAAAAATAACGTATATAATAATTTTCACATTTTTAAAATCCTTTTTCAAATCTCTCTAGCTCCAGAATGTATGCTTTACTTAACAGTTATGTTTTAATATTACTATCAGCCCGATTATTCCGCCATATTACGCTACATGACTTCGACCTACTATGTTCATAGTGCATGCAAAACGTCAAAGGAAACTTAAATGACGATAACTGCAATATATTATTATAGATTGCAAAAGAGTGTCAGTAAAAAAAAAAACACATGGATGATGTAAATATATCTCGGCGGAGATACAAAATAAACCAAGATCACTACATGAAGTACCTGAGCCACCAACAGTTATTATAAATAAAAAGTGAAATCTTGTTTTTCAACAACAAAGGAAACAAATACATACTCTGACATCTTCACATGCCATGCAACTATCAAGTCTTCGGTGACAAGTAAAGTTGCAAATTACAACAAGAGGGACGCTACAAACCATCTTGACAATTGACTCATAAATCAGTTGGATCACTGCGTCTGTATGGCGAAGCCTTTGTGAAGCAGCATTGTACACGTACCCTGAGTGAACTAGTTAAAGAAAACTAAAAAACATATGTTATGTAAGCATGTATCAGCATTCTATCTTGACATACACCCTTCTCCTAAGGATAGTTCTCAGAAAGAGTGATGCCTAACTTAACTCTAAATTTTCTATCTTTCAAAACGCTGGAAATAAAGTTAAGAAGAGGCTGTCCCTTATACCTAGATCGAATTGGTCATTCATTATGCCGAACTTTCATTTGGTATCATTAGCTTTCTTCAAGTCAAAAAAGACGGCAACTAGATGGTTTTTTATCTTTATGAAAGCTTTTGTAATAATTGCTTCAAGTCCGACAAAATGATCTATTGTGCCTCTCTAGTGTTTGAATTCACACTGACCGTCATATTAGATATGACAGAGTAGTTTATCATCCGTTCCATGGTTTAACAAAATACAATATTTAATGCCGTAAGATGAGAGTTGTAAGTATCTGTTTGGTCATTCCAGGTCTGGGTATTGGTTCTCATCAAGACTGCGGGAAGTCGCCAGTTTCCAAACTTTTAATGTGTATATAGAGTCGTATTGGGAACGCTTTTCAGACGTTAATAATGACTATCTTCTGGTCCAGCTAAAGAGAAGAAAAAAAAAAAAAAAATGGTCTCGCTGAAATGTCACAGACTCAATCAAGAGAGCCTTATAATTTACTGAGAGTGAAGGATTGATTGTAATCTTCAGCATTAGCAAATTTTTAATTTAGAAGAACTTTTTTATTTCAAGTGTTTTATAAAACGAACGTTTTCACAATAATTCTCTTGCAAGGACTTCCTCGAGAATGTCTCGGGGAATGTATTTGAGATTTTTAATACAGTTACGACCATTGCATCAGATTTCTTTAACTGTTTGATACGGCTGCATTGATTTCTGGCAATGATTTTCTGTACCATATTCCATACTGATTTAAAAGAGAAGCGAGAGTTCAACCTAGAGAAACATGAGCTCCATGTTCTCCTATTGCTCTGTCTACTAGTATGGTAAGCTTTATCTTGGTATATAATGTATTTATTCAGATTCTTTTGGTATATGATGTATTTATTCAGATTGTCAGATGTTTGATTGGCATTGAAATATTTCAGTGGCTTGTATCCATTCCCAGACGACGTATTTGCATGCATCATCAAACCAAGGTTTGTTGTCACGTTTAGGAATCGAAGAAGTTTTTGATCATGAATTATCTGCTGCTTATTTGTAAACAGGAGATTTGGCATCACTACGTTATCAGAACGATCAGCTCTCAGTTTTGATTCACAGAGAATTCAAACCGTTTTTCAATCTACCTTGTTTAATTTCCATCTCTGTCAGAGCCCTTAGGTTAGGGAATATTACTTCTTAGATAAATTGAGAAGTGGGCACTACCGCATAGGTCTTCACCAACTTCCCAAGAAAAGTGGAGTAAAAGAGATGTACTTAGTGTTACGTGTCTAGGCTCTTACAAAAGGTAACAAGAAAAGAGTGAAGACAACAAGCTTTGTAAAATTGAACAAATATTTTATTTCCCAAGAAAACCATGGTAATAATGAGAAAAGGAACATACGGTTTTACGAATCAAGTCCAAAAATAATCCAAGAATAAAAAAAATAGAAGTCCAATTATTAAAAAGTTCTAAATGAATCTGAGTTCGAGTCCCGATGAAATTCAAACTGGAGGGTGATGACGTCTGTTGCAACCTTCAAAGTGCTGTCATGTCAACAGTTCCTTGTTGAATCACAGAAAATATTAATCAAGTTTTGAATTCCGAATAAATTTCAATAAATGTCTTTATCCAAGAATTTCGTAGGAACGCATATATTTCCAGGGAAAAGAATCACTTGTATTCCATAAAATAGAATTTCAATTCAAACTGGTCACCACAAAACACCTTTAAGTGTCAATGGTTTAGAGCCCGAATGGCTAATTCTTATCATAACATGAGTTATAAGACCAACTAAAATGCGAAACAGACTCCCGGATGGGGGTCAAAAGTTCATCTTACTGGGAAAACCAAAAGTTTATAACAATAAACACGTTATTTGTCATGTACTCTAGGTATGGCCTTGATTCCACTGAATGAATCTTACTCTTAGAAAGAATTTTAAATTTTTTAAAAATGTCGTTTACCAGAACCCTTACTGGTTCTGAATCAAGGTCAGAAACTAAACATAGTGCTTCCATTACTAGTTGTTTATCTAAATTACCAGTCAGGTCAAACAGAACTGAATTAAATTTCTGGACAATTTCAAATCCAGCAAATAAAGTTACATTACAATAACATGTAATGGAAATAAATAAAAAAATTTAACAAACAAATAATTAAAGTAAATATACATAAAATTAGTCAAATCTAAGGACGAATATGTTCCTGTAGCAAGATACTGGTAGACATGTGATTCATAGTTATAAAGGCAAAAATTGTGTTTTAAAACAAAGTCTTCTATCTTCTCTCTATTCTTCATAGTTTCACAGCCACAAAGATTAAACTAAAGGAGCAGGGAACTGTTCAATAAGATGGTCAAAATCATATTGATTTATTAAAATGCTTGGAAGAAGATACATTGAACAAAGTTAAGACTTTTATATAATGATACACAAATAGGCTATGACCTGTAAAGCGGTACAGATATATCTTGTTGTGAGGAGGTTTATTATTAATGATGATGGACACACTTTCAGCTGCCTTATAAATATTTCCTGAAAAGCTGCTATTCGTGGAGAATGTTTTCTAAGACTAACTCTATCGTTCTCTTTTTAAATGTTTCTTGCACCTCAACAGTTATTAAATCGTTCTCTTCAACTAAAAGACTAACTTCATCAATATTTGCCATTATTACTAAGCACTTCCAATGTATTGTCGAGTCAGACTTATTTATGAATGTGGTGGGAGTATGAGACTACTCGGGGGTTTCCCAGGTTCAATATCATTGAGTTCTCCAGTGACCATACTCTCTAGATTCCCAAACTTAAAAAGAGATTGATAGGATCGACGTCAACTTAGAGATGTCTAATGGATTATTTAATCCTCTACTTGTTGGATTTAGTGCATGCATTAACACTGGTGTCACATGTCTGCTGCTTCTTTGATGGACCGGATTTAACTGGTTAATTGTGCTATCTTGATTGTGCGCCCTGTCTATGGTTTCTTAACCATTTCGTGGGCTGGAATTTGTTGAATTTTTGTGTGCCCTGAGATGTTCTAACTGCTGCAGTATAACACTAATTGTTTGATTTATCTGCCTCACTGTTGGTCTGGGTAGCTGCTAGCATGGATTTTGGTGTCGTGAGAAATGAATATTTGGTTTGACCTTAGTACATGTGATGTGTTTGGAAAGGGGTTTTTTCTCCACCTTAGAAATGCTTGCGAAAGACTTGCTGTCTGTGTTAAATGGAGCTGTGACTTTCATAAATTTCCTGGCCTTGGGAAAGTTCGGAGCTTTCTCCTGTTTGACACGTTGTATCTCCGTTTCTTCTTCCACTTAGAACAGTCTCTAGAGTACAAGCCATTCGGGCTCTAAACCATTGACATAATTTAACAAATAATTTATTTCCCTAGAAAACCAAGGTAAAATGAGAAAAAGAACATACGGTTTTACGAATCAAATCCAAAATAATCCAAGAATTATAAAACAAAACAAGTCCTATTATTAAAAAGTTCTAAATGAATCTGAGTTCGAGTCCCGATGAAATTCAAAATGGAGGGCGATGACGTCTGTTGCAACCTTCAAAGTGCTGTTGTGTCAACAGTTCCTTGTTGACTAAGTCTGACTCGACTATACATTGGAAGTGCTTAGTAACAAGGGCAAATATTGATGAAGTTAGTCTTTTAATTAAAGAGAACGATTTAATAACTGTTGAGTCTGCTTCACTTATCTGCTTCACTTGTTGTACGTGGCAATTCGCAAATGAGATTTTCTCTGAGCAGAGCGGTCCATCATGACCCTTCTTTTCGCATCCGGGTCAGACTTGTTTTCTCTTGTAGTCATCTTTGTGATGGTCGTATTGCTGGCAGCTAAAACTCCGCAAAGGATTAGGAAAGAAAGGGTCGAAAGAGATACTCAAGATCCAGGCTTTTATCGATATAGGTAAGGTAGCGCAGCTGAACGTCAGTACCTAGTGTTTGTGGGAATCAACTTATTATTACAACTTATTATTACGGCGAATGTTGATTTTGTAGACGTTCCGAAAGGAGTGCCCATAACCTCACCACAGCTATTCAAATCTCAAAATCGAACAGCATATCTTGATGAATTGAGAGATCTGCTTGCAAATACCTAACCAGATATCTCCACAAACCGCTTGCTTCGAAGTAGATAACTGAAGTATGTTTTGCAGCTACACTCCACAAATAGTTGTCCCAAACTAAATCTATTACCTTTGGCTGGCTGTCCAAGTTCTGAAGCGCTTTAGCTATCACAAATTCTGACAGCTTAGTTATATTTTTTTTTATTCTCGTCATTTGATTCAACGATGAGAAATCGTTGCTAGTTTCCAAGACTAAGGTCATTTTCCTCGTCGAGTGGTTGAATTATTCCTGGTCAGTTTCAGACCAGGCCTCAAAACAGTGGATTTTTTCCTTGATTTTCCCATACTGTCATAATAAAATATTCGTCAGGTGTACACTTCACCCGCCTCGGAGCCCAGTAAGGGGACGGAGACTGAAGTAAATTTAATGCGTTTCTCATGTCAGGGCTATAAATGGTGTTATACTCAAACTATAAACTTCACTCAATTTACCCTAGCCACCGCCTTCACGGAATATGTTCAATGTAAGGTTACGGTCACAATACCGTGTTGATTAATCACCAAGGTCACTTTTAAACTATATGCTATATACTTAAAATGAATATCGCTAACTTAGCCTCTGAAGCTTGGCATGCCAAGATCATTGATCAGACTGGACCCTTCTGACCACCCCTCCAGCATACTACCAGATATGAGTCAATGCCAAGCGCACCTATGTGGCATTCCTGTCTTCATATTACGCAATATGAGTGAGAAATTTTATAAATTACTTTTATTTACTTTCATTTGTTAATTTTGTTAAAAACAAATTATTAACCATTAGTTAATTTTCGATAGGGGCATAATGCAAACCAGATGTATTGTATATGCGTTTATAAACCTTCTTATCTTCTAAATTTTCTGTCTTTTTACATTTGTAAGTATTGGTGTTGATTAGGAATGATGGTAATAAGGCGTGATATTCCTTCCATTTGATGAGCTGTTCTGCTAGTTTGTTCAGGAAATTTTCAATCTTTTATGCGTACAAGCTTGCTTGTGATGCTCTTCCTTCCTGATAGTTGCCGTGTGATTTTGTAGAGGGTCCTCGTCTCATTTTCTGCATCCGTTGCAAGACTGTTGGCAGGTTCCCGCTTACCTTTCTCGCGCTCTTCTCGACTTCCTTATTATTTGCATTGTATTCCTCCTTAAGACGCCGTTTCTGAGCTCTGTTCTCTGCCTGTACAAATCTCTGCTTGATTTCTCGTCTGTCTTCAGCCTTCTTGATTTTACTTTCTGACAGCCACATCTTGAGTTCCTGTCTACTGGATCAAAGGTTGACGTGAATGTGCCTCTAACTCGTTCCCACCTATTTTCTATTGAGCCATCATCAAGGTCAGATGGAGCCTGCAACCTATCTGAGAAGGAAATGCCGAACTCATGTTGTTTCTCAACAGTCATGCCTCTGGAGGTACCATATCGTGGGTGTCTCTGCTGTCCAGTCTTCTTTATGTTGCCTTTAGCTTTTCCATCACCAAGCCACGGTCTGAGCCAACATCTGCTCCCCTACAGGCTCTAACATCGATCATAGTCCTACTACATCTGAGGGAAATAATTAAGTGGTCAATCTGATTCGATGTTGCTGATTCCGGGAATTTCCATGTACCCTTGTAGATCCTACTATCGGGAAAACTTGTTCCGCCAATCAAAATGTCATTCAGCCCAGAGATGTCACCAAAGAGCTCTCCGTTGTCAATCATCTATCCTAGGCCCTCTTTACCAATGATGAGTTCGCGTCTGATGTTGTCACTTCCCACTTTTGCATTCATGTCGCCCATCACAAATGTGACATCCCTCTTTGGTACTCTGTCACACACGCTCTGCAGTTGCTAATAAAAATTCTTTCTTGCTATTCGAGTCTACAAGGTTCGTTGGAGCAAAGCACTGCTCAATGGCTGTCCAAATCCTCTGGATGACTGGTTCCCACTCCATCAGGATCCATTATGCTTTCTTGTTCAACATCAGTCCCATTCTATTCCTGTGGTCCTCATTCTCTTTAGGTGGTATTGAGTTGAGGAGGAGATGTCCTAATGCCAGTGTGATTTGGCCTGATGTTGTCTTTCGAACCTCACCTAGTCCTGGAATCTCTATCCATGTCTTCGGTAGCTTGTGCTCTTTTCCCTGTCTCTTACAGTATTGTCACATTCCATGTCGCATTCCTTGTAACAGTCTTGTTGGAGAGAAGATTTGTTCCGACAGGTCAACACCCTCTCTGAATTGGCTGGTCTGCTTCTTATGCTCTCCCCTGGATCGTTTGTGTTGATCCAATGAATTTTCTGCCATTTGGCATGGCTTTGATGGCGGGGGAGAGTGATACATAATATAAGTTTTCCTTGTAAAAGGCGCTTGTAAATTAGACCTATCACGAAGTTGTCTATTACCTGAAAGTCACGGTTAATTACAACTATTATACTCTTATTCCTCACTCTGCGTTTATTAATGTCTACAGAGATATAATAGTTTTTGGTATGACATCTAAACCGCTTGGAAAATAGGTTTTGTTGATCTAGTGTTGTTCAACAATCTTATGATATGCGATAGCATTATATTCTCGCAATCCACGATGAAGAGTAAAAGTAAGTCACATTGACCATCATAATTTGAAAGCTATGTGAAATAAACCCGAAAATAAGGAAATAAGGTCACAATGACTCAAATCGTATATGAGAACAACTCTGGTTTATGATGTGGTTATGATTAACGTAGCTTTAACAACTTTCTGTCATATCGCTACGATGTCTGCAGTGTGGCAGTTTATAGTGATGTCTAGCACTGGGGCATCATGCCGCAGACATGTGGCATGATGTCCTACCCAGTCACATTAGCCTGACACCAGGCCGACCAGTCCTAACACTAACCTCTTAATGCTGAGCACCAAGCGAGGCAGCTGTTAGTACCATTTTTGTAAGTCTTTGGTATGACTCGACCGGGGATCGAACCCACGACCTCCCGCATCCGAGGCCGACGCTCTAACCACTAGGCCACCGGAGCGGTCGAACAACTCTGGTCACATGACGCACTCATGATGCAAATTGCCGAACACAATAATTGAACAATATTGCAAGAAGCATGAAAATAAACAAAGTACAAAAATGTGTGTAGGCAACAAATATTTATACAAATATTTATCAAGAAAGCCATAATGGTGGCAATAGGTCAAGAAAACTATCAAAAAAGTAATCGAGACAGAGATGTCTAACGGACGAACGAATTGACGAAGTAAGTAAATCCTATTTATCACCCTCATTTTTTAAATGAGGTGATAATAATGAACAATCATTTCGAAGAACCATTGTTTCTCTATGTGTGTGTATGTATGTATGTGTGTGTGTGCGTGTGTGTGTGTGTGTGTGTGAGAGAGAGAGAGAGAGAGAGAGGGGGGGGGAGAAGAGACTAGAATCTAATTAATGGGTTTAATGGCAGACCATCACGATCCTGGCTGTACCGTAAAGTACAGAGGATAAGCGTGGTGGCCAAATAGATGGTGGAGCAAACTCTTTAAGAAAATCTCCCAAAAGACAAACCCACCTAAACAGAAGTAAGTATGTACCATCCATAACTGAGACAAACGACAAAATGTAAATATGCTGCAAATCCACCCCCACCCACCAAAAAAGTATACAAAAAAAAGATCTTCGCAAAGATAAAAACCAAAAGTCAAAACTTCCTATAGTATCGTACTCTTTTCGAAATCAAAGACCTTCTCAGTTGGAACGTCATAACTGAACATTCACTTCTTCCAACATCCTGGAGGCCACGGAGATCTATTCTACATCATGGGCCCAGAGGGAATATGGCGTGACATATTATATTTCTTTATTTCGCATAGGAACAAGTGATACCGAGAATATTATCTTAGTTCTCTTCTGAAACTCCGTTTGTCAGCCCTGGCATTTGCGGATAAAATGTCGTTGACTTTAATTCCCTTTCTGCACACCATATCTCATTCAGCTTGTGAAACGAGAAACAGTATATATATATATATATATATATATACATATATATATATATATATATATATATATATATATATATATATATATATATATATATATATATCTCTCCTCCTCTACTATATATATATATGTATGTATATCTTACTAAAACCTCAGCATACATCAAAATCAAACGTTTTTTATATGCCATCTATGTCTATACCTATGACCATCCTTGGTTATGTTTTTTTCATAAGTCAATGAAAATAGTTTTTAAAAATCATGGTGAAAGATTACACCCTTGACGCACACCAAAAGGACAGTGCATATATCATTCAATCTGTTCTTATTCCCATCATAACGATTATAATGTCTGGATACATTGCTTCTAGCATATTAATATTTTGTTGCTCGTTTACAGTTTTTGAAATTTACACCGTAAGTCTGCCCGACTGATAATTTCGTATGTTTTATCAAAATTTATAAATGAAGAATGAAATCTATCATCTTCAGAAATATATAGTAAACGCTTCTAAAACCATCTTCCTCATCAACAACTGGTATAATTTTGTTCAAACCATTCTTTTATATTTTTATTTAAAATTCATGTAAAAATTTTACTTTGAAAATCTCTGTAGACATTCGAAATGTCTTCATCACCATTTTTATTTAATAGAATTATAATCACGGTACATCAACGTTTTGTCAAATACGAAACATCAAACACCATATTAGACTGACAAGTAAAAGATGTAGTGAGATAAGATTCAAATTTAAAAAAGAAAAAAAACATCAATCTCGGCTGCTATTGTTGAACTGCTTCTTTGACTTTATCCTGCATAACATATCCTTTTCAAGGTATTTATTTGTTACATCACAGTCTGGCTCTTTCTGCGGTATTTGATTGAAAATATCTGAATAATGACCAAACCACGCTTGGTTAGTCATTTTGTTTTAGCTAGGAGTATTTCTGTCTTTGAGTGAATTCCAAGATGTTTTTGTATCCTTTTTTCTAAGGCATTATCTCTGTCTTTTAGTGAATTCCAAAATGCTTTTGTATCCATTTTTCTAATTCATCTACTGTTGCAGATGCGTTTTCTTTTGGAGTTACTTTTCTTTGCAAAAGTTATTTTTTAACCAGATTTATTTCTTCAAGTTATTCTTGAATGTAAGGATATGCTTGGAATTTCCTGAAACGTTTCAGCTATAGCTGTCATCCTTTCTGCATTGTCACGTCATACAGTTCATGCATTTGTTTTTGCTTATACTCATTGCCTTCTGGTTTAACATTTCCTTTATTACAGAATTTTCAAAAATATTCTGTAGAGTTTGTACAAATAATTTTAGAGCATTATCGTATCAGATGTACTCGTCATAAGATTAAAACGGTTTAAATGAAAATTTGAGAAATTGTTGATGGAACAACTTTGAACAGTATGTTGTTTATAATAACGCCATGTTAACTAAATTGATGTCTTAGATCTGTTGTTGGTATTCACTAGCAAATTTGTAATTAAGTTAGTGTATTCTTTGCAAAGTTTAGAAATAACTCAACAAAAGCGGAATACATTAAATCCTGAAACAAAATTCATAATATCACAGTCTAATAAAAGTGTACTAACATGCATGATGCAAATAAACTATACAATACCTTTGTCATTAACGTAACGACCATGTATAATTTTTTATACCTGTATATTGATATACATTTAACAGCTTATAACCAATACAAGTCACATCTTGCTTATCCCAGTCATTTCGGGGGGGGGGGTTGCGATGGGAGGTATCTTGAATATAATCTAAATGTATAAACAATTCAAATAAAGTATCAAATTCAGCATAATCAGGTTCACAACCCGTATAGGCATTTAGATATAATTTCACAAGTCATATTAAAATCAGCTCTATACCTCCGTACATAGGACAGTGGAGATCTGAATTTAATCAGATTGGTAATTTCACCTTCTGCGATTAAGAAAATCTCTTTTTCATAATGCGATTACTAATTTTCAGGTGTGACAAATAAAAACAAAATTGATATCAAACTTTAAAGTTTTATTTGATGAAGAAAATTAAATCACTATTTTGAGAATTATTTGTAACAAATTAGCCAATTTATTCTTTACAAAAAGTAAGAATCCACCTGAAATTCATGTTGCATTAGATTGTTTATCTTGAGCCATGTACGCATTCATTTGGATTGCACGGAACCTAACTCCAAATATGTCTCTACTCTGTCTGTCTGTGCATACCAGGATATTTGCACTTCAAGCAAGCCAGGACGCACCAAATAGGTTTGACCATTAAATGTGTATATATATATATATATATATATATATATATATATATATATATATATATATATGTATGTATAGAGAGAGAGAGAGAGACAGAGACAGAGACAGAGAGAGAGACAGAGACAGAGAGACAGAGACAGAGAACAAAACTATCCATGGATACTACAGGAGAATTCTTGATAAGACAAAGCAGAATTAATATTTAATACAAATAATACTATCATCAGAGCCGGATTTAGACATAGCGAGGCCCAAATCTATGGGAAGCTGTAGAGGCCCTACTGTGACTTCAGACTGTGAGGCCCTAAGCTGTAGCTTGTTATGCTTAAATCCGGCACTGACTATCATCCAAGTTAGAGAATTTTTATTTCGTACCATACGAACCGCAGGTAATAGCACCCTTGCCTGCATGCACCAGTCCATATACAATCACGACTAAGCCCACATCACCAAAAAACGATATGGTAAATGGACTGGTGCGTGCAGGGAAGGCGATGGGTGCCGTTTATCCGCGTTTCTTACTGAACAGTTAGTTGATTGTATAGTAGTTTCTATGATAGCTGTTATGGTATGCCCGACAGTGTGCAATAACTAGCAAGGGAAATAACTCAAATGCGACTAAAGCTAGATGCATGAATAGCTACAAACTTACCTTCTCATACAAGAAAAGCATAACACAAAAACAATTGTCGTAATGAAACATCTATAAAATAAATGATGATTAATGAAAACCAGTGTAAAACATAATAAAATAAAACTCGCCATCAATGTTAAATAACACACTTATAAAATTTTCTTTAATTAAATTTATATTGTATTTCCTAAATGGATTCTTGACAAATTGTGAAAAGGTTTGGTCCAGCCCCATTGCTTATTTCGTAAATTAAAGCAATAAAATTGGTGAAAGGAATAAAGAAAAATAGAATAAAATAATATATCTATGAAAGAATGAAACATGGGGAGAAAATAAACGAGCTAGACGTTACCGACTCCAAGGAATAATAATTTATCATGTCGAGTTCTTACCCACTTTGTCACAATAAATTACTTGTAACTAAATTGACGCACAACAAAAACTGCACTGCGATGAGACTGAATAGTGGTAATACATCAAACAATTTTAAACAGAAATGACACATGACCAAACATTCTTTTATCCAGGATGGGAAGGTCGGCTGTAGTAGGGGTTAGCAGCATGCATGGGCAACTTTCTCCAGGACGGGGTCCGGATAAGTGGTCTTTTAAAGCCACACTCAATGATGTATCCGGTCCGCGTGCTGTATTTTGCCTACCAAAGGGTTAGCCGCTTTTTATGATATGCTTTTACGTCTTTCCCAGTCCCTAATGTTAGGTGGTAGTAGCATCATAATGAGAATCTGCAAAAGCTGAATTTGACACGAAGAGTAAGTTATTATATGGCATCGCGTCCGTTGTCTGTCTGTAAACAGTTAACACATATCTACTTCATAGAAATATATCGCAGGACAAGATTGAATAAAATTATGTTTTTGTAACTCTCACAGAAGCTCGTTGCATAACAACCAGATGGAAAATGTATTTTGACATCTCTAACACCACTGTGCCAATTATGTCACTTGCAGAATTTTTTCTTATATCTTCTACCAAAGCTGTGTTTCAGACAGATTCCTTCGCAGTGTATAGGTCTCCATAGCAACTAGGCGGAAAATGTATTTCTGAAATGTCTTCCCAAAAAGATTTGTAGGAATTTAGTTCAAGACTTTCTCTACGAACGTGCATTATTTGGTGTAATACTGTTCTGGCTTCCAAAGCAAATCGATGGAAAATGTATGTTGGACATATCTAAAACCGCTGCACTGATGTTTATCAAACTTTATAGTACTTTTCTGTTGGATATATTGCTTTACGTTTTAGCATTTTTTTTTTTTTTTTTTTTTATCCTTTTCTCCCGTCCTTCCGCACGATTTCCGAGTCAAATAGGTTGAAATCTGTGTTTAAACCTACCTCCACTTGTTGACTGATTTTAGTAAAATTTGGTAGAAATATTTCACGTGTTCCACGAATGTCGTGCCAGGACTAGCATTTTGAGAATATCAATATCGACGACTTATTTTCAGTACCGTTCGTTATAAAGGCCAGGTTTTAACTTAATGGATAATTTCTTTTGAAATATGATGGCGTTGGACAAAATGTCATTGAAAATCACCAGTTTGTGAACACCATGATGGACATATGTTCAGATTGTTTCCTGCTGCACGTAATAACTAACTTTCTGCTCCTCGCATCATTACGGCTTTACTTTTAAAATTGTACTGACAGTGCTATTTGGATTCTGCGATCAAGCTTCAACTCACAAATTCTTGGAATTTTAAGAGTGTGGTTTTGATCAAAAGTTGGAGTTTTTATTTTCAGCATTGATTAACCTTTTAATTAACCTTTTAGGTTTTATCTTTGCTTTATGTATTTGGGGATACCTAAACTTGCTCGTCATTGTATAGCCTGGACGGTGCTAATGTGCCGTCAAACCCTCTTCGTGCATACATATACGCATGGATGCATCAATCCATCCATCCTTCCTTCCATCCATGCATACATGGATACATATATACAGAGTTCGGGCAATATGCTATGTCTTATCTTATTTAAAAACACCTTTCATAGCGTTTACAATTGCCATATTGCGTTGACTATAATAACATATCCAGGCTTACTGTAAACGGCAAGGCAATTTGAAAAACAAATACTAATCAAGGTGAACATATCATTTTTTACAAGTTGGTAGAATGTACGACTTTTAACCCAAGGTCGCTGGTTCGATTTCCCGTCCACGCCAACTAGGCGTAAAACTATTAATCGACGTATCGGTACTTTTACAATATCGATACAAGAAGTCAACAATCGTTACAAAAACATGCTTTATATTAGTTATTTTAATTTTCAGCAGTCGATAATACTCATTAGTCGCTTTCCTTTACATTCTTTAAACTTATAATTCATTTGAGACAGCCGTAGCAAAAAACATGTACTCGTTTCTGTCAGAAAGACAGAATGACTATATAGGACTCATGGTACTAATTCAGGTCCCATAGTAAACCTATGCAAACACAATGATATGGACAATCAATAACTTTAAATTTCTGAGTGCTCATGATAAACATATATATATATACACACACACACACACAT
>JAECUM010013155.1:0-37319 GCA_016617855.1 Megalonaias nervosa | reverse complement strand
GAACTGCCAATAGATTGTAGTACGTTTATAAGATCTGATAAATCTTTTTGCTTCCAGATGGTCCCAATCTTCAAGAAATTATTGGCAGACTTTGTATTATTATTTGTCCAGTAGACGTCCACACTTTTTACCCTCGCAGGAAAGTTAACATGAATTTTCAGAATTGGTAACATTCTTTTTTCGAAGTATGTCTGGAAACCCGATGCTTTTCTCCGAAGTGACAGCTGTTGCATGTTTTATTCTTGCTTTTAATACTACAGAATTATCGGTCTGTGAAATTCATACATCACCAAAAAGGGTGTTGACAACTGACTTTATATCTTGCACGTTGATGCCGATCCTATTTATTAAAAAAATAATCAGTGACGCGTTGTCGTTCTTGTCTTTCTGTCTGTCTGTTTAATGTTTTGGACAACCTTGGTATTTCCGGGAATATCGTAAACACCTTCTCCTTGGTTTAATTTGTCGTATACGTTTTTTTGCGGAGTCCTGTTTTCCCATACTTGCAGCGATCGCTTTTTGCGCGTTGTGTAGTTCTTATGTATTCTTCATGTACTTCGTGTTTTAATGCGTTTCCATGAACTGTCCTACCGGAAATGCACAAGCACACTCTATAATTGAGACAGATGTATATGGTGTCATAGAGTGTGGCACATTTCCTATCCAAGTTACACCACTCTTGTATTCTAGAGAGTTTTTGTGTTTGCTATATGCCCTTTGCACAACTAACACGCCCGAAGCACCGGGTCGTGGTTCATGTGGATGGTAGACGCGCACACCGTTTAATTGTTTTTCAGTACAATATTGTCCGTCTCTCTTTATAAGGCTGACCAGTTTCTAGTTTAGTGTGACAAAGAAATATGTGAGAGAAGGACCTTGCACCCACGTGCCACAGTCATCCCAAAACTCTCTCCTCTTACAAGTTTTCGTTTTCTCCTCGTTTAGTGTATTGTCAACTATGAAGAACACATTTTCCTTTATGCCAGGTGGTACACGAAGTAGTGCACTGTTATATTCATTTGATTTTAAGTCCCCATGTATCTGTTGTGTCCATAAACTTCTAATTCTTCAAAATCCCACTGTGAGGCCCAGCAATGGTAACTTTACCCTAATTTTGAATTACTGATGCTGATTCATTAATTGTAAAAGAAACATTGTCCTAACTGACCTTGTTTGTCTTTATTGATTCCAGTGCAAGATCACTGATGTCATCTTTGTCATCTAGGTTGTTATATCTGTTCGAACAACTGACATATTTTGAGGCATTGTTCTTGAGTGACCAAGAGGAGCAACGACGACGTTTCAGAGTCTGCCAGTCACCGTCTTCAGATTGACGCTTAGGTGTGGACGTTTCCATGCTAACATCACGTTCATGTGTGTAATTACTGGGTTTGTCGTTGATGGCCAGGATATTGGTTGATGCTGTGAATTTACTTGGATGGTCACTGACGGTTGGGTTACTGATTGGTTGTTCACTGACGGTCGGGTTACTGATTGGTGGTTCGCTGACGGTTAGAGGCTCATTGACAATTTCGGTAATGATGGTCGGGTTCCTGATTGCTGGTTCACTGACAGTTAGTGGTTCACTGACGGTCCTGGTACTGATGGTCGGGTTACTGATAGATTTTTCACTGACGGTCAGGTTATTGATGGGTGTGTCATTTACACTGTTTTCGACCAAAGGCACGGAACGGTTAGGGGTCTATGTTTTCCTTTTTTGTACCAAAAGAGCGTTCGTTGATTTGGCCACATTGCTCCACATTACTGAAATATCTATCCTTCTGACGCATGGTTGAAGGTTGTGTTGAGGGCCCTAAATGCCAAGTCTTTTTTTACAGCTGGATAAACGCTACGTAACGGACGCTTTGTATCATGGCAAGAGCATTCTAACACGGCATCGGAATAATCTGGCGACAACGACTGAATACTTGCTCAATGTCGATGCCCTTATATCACTGACTCTTCAAGCACCGTCATTAAAGTTGTCTTGTAGCACAGTTCAACGGACTTGGATTCATTACCGCACAAAAGGACTGAGACGGCGTTGAAAAGACAGTCTCTGTCCCAGTTGCTCTTAATGGTATTCCTTTCTCAACATGGTACCTGAACAAGATGTTAGCAACAATCTCATCTATTCGTATACTGGGATCGCAAGAAAAGTACCTATCATCAATCGACAAAGCCTCCCGCTCAACAGAAGCCTTTAGTTTTTCAAGCCCAGTCTTATCAGCCTGTTGTGATGAGAAAAAAAAATAACGTTAGTCAGAAATCAGTCAACAATTTTTGATGAAAATTTGGAAAAACGAACACTTAAAAAGGTCTCTTAATCGGAGACTGAAATAAATTAATAAATATGTTAAGTTTCATAGCTATGCAACTAAACGTTATTATTTGCTACGTAGATTAGTATATACCGTTCACAAGCGCCAACATATATGTTCTTTTTTTGTTAAACGTATTTTATTGTGAAGAAGATAACATGTGCGGGTATACCGAGAAAAAGGATTGGACATAAGTTTTTCAACTTACAAGTGTTACTCCATTATAAACATAATATAATTAATGAACATACAGGCACAAGGTCTGGAAAAAGTCAAGACAATTGACATACCTACCTATAATTAAACGTGAGGGATGAAAGGATAAAGCAGAGGTGATTCAAGTGGTCTGGAATGTAAAGTTTTAAATCACAATCGTGATGGAATAAAAAGTAAACGTATCTTCTGTATCATTTTGTGTTAATAATAAATTTCTTCATTTCTTTTGTAGCCAAATATTTCGGGGTTTTTTTTTTGTTGCTACAGTATAAAGTTCAGCGCCAAATAAAAGTCTATCAGAATCAGTATTTATTACTAATAATCTGCGATAAAGTTCATTTCTTATTTCATTAAATAGTCTGCATTAATAAAAATGGTCCTTTTCTGTTCGAAATCCATAAGAGCAAGAAGGATTCCCAAATGCTAAATAACTTGGAGCAGAAATTGTGCTTTTCAACTTATTTGTTTGAAGATTACTATAGATGAACCAGTCCTTGTGGATTGTGGCCAATCGTTTCACGATTTGATAAGGTTTGGTATATAGGATTTTTTGGAACAAAGAAGTTCTACAGTGATATATATATATATATATATATATATATATATATATATATATATATATATATATTCCCCGTACATAAGTAGCCATGGGTCAGGGAGCCATCCCACGGACTACCTTAAAATTCTTTTTTTCCTACACAAGTCTTGTCTTCTGTATAAAGGCTTCAAACGGCTAGATTTTGAGCTATAAAAATGGGGTATGGGTACAAGAAGAAAGGAGGATAGCCTGAAGAAAGAAAACACTATAAGATGTAAGAAAGAAAAGAGAAAGAAGTATAGAGCAGGAGAAATTATGAAACAGGAGTATTGTAAGAGTATAAGTATATAATAGGTTTACATATAAATCTTATAAAACTAGTTCCATAAATTTTCTTGTTAATGTAAATGGGCAAATCAACAACAAAATGTACCAAAAATGTATTTTTAATTTACTCCATTCCTGGAATTTCTTCTACATTACAATATGGTCGTCTCCATTACTGCCCATTACTGTCTTTAGGGAGATAGTCGGTCAAATACTTAAACGATATTTCAGTCACAACATGTACGAATGAGGCTGCGCTTAATTCTCCCAGGT
Organism: Megalonaias nervosa; assembly: GCA_016617855.1. NCBI lineage: Eukaryota > Metazoa > Mollusca > Bivalvia > Unionida > Unionidae > Megalonaias > Megalonaias nervosa. The sequence continues at coordinate 33,644 of JAECUM010013155.1, read as the reverse complement.
TTTGCATATTTCATATTATAGCAACAACTGCTACCAATTTTGTTATTGTACTCATAATTCTCTTGGATTTTGGCGTTCTTCGACAGGCATCTTACGGATCAATACAAACATTTGGTACACAAAAATCGAGATCAACCAAGAAGACTCCCTACCACAAAGTAAACCTTTTTCTCTCTCTTCTATACTTTACTGAAAATGTAAGAACTAAAATTTTCAAACTTTTCATTTAAAATAACTATTCACGAAGTGTACCGTTTAAAGACTTTGCATCGCATATCAAGCAAAGAAAATTACTTCCTCTGGTTAGAGATTACGCTTACGCCCCCCCCCCCCAACGGAAGTTGCATATGTAGGTATCCGTAACACAATGTCTTACTTTCTTGTGCGGCAAAGTCTTGCACTTTTTGAGGAGGATTTCAAGCAAGAAAATGGTATTAAAAAAACCCTGTTGTAACATATTGTTAATAATTGCTGCTATTAATTTAATCTAATTAAATCATGCCGTCAAACTCCCAAGACTAGAGCACGAATGTGGTGTGTCATTGATGATCGGGTTGAACTGAGTAGTCCTACCACGTAAGACCCATCAGGGAGTAGCACTTAAACAAAAACATGTGCTGTGTCTTGCATTGTAGGACTAGTTGAACTGTAACTATTAATTTTGTAAACATTTATATAAAAGTGACCCAGTATAGTATTCGCTTACCCTCGCGTTTGTTTGTACAACCTTTCCTATTTTAAACACGAAAAGCATCAATAATATTTTAAAAATACACAGAATTATTCTTTCTTTAATCAGTTTATAATGTCTAGCCAGATTGTTTCTTGGGGGTCCCTAACTCTTGTCATCTTGTTCGTGTTTCAGCCTGAATGATTTCGTGTTTCGCAGCGAGCCTAAATCCTCTTCCTTTCAGGTTCCTGGAAAAGTCCATTTTCATTAATATATAGAGAGTAAAAACTGTCGTCTCCACCCAGTAATTTGAAATGTAGAGCTTTAATATTTCTAAAATAAATTGAACAAAATGTGTACATCCGTAGGTTCAAATGGGTGCAAACATTAAGTTACGGAAATTTGCAGAATGTTGCGGCATGTATTGCAGACAATGAACAAAATCACTCCTGTTTGAAAAAATACTTTCCCACATAAATATTACAGCTACAATGACTTCCCAGGAATTTTTTTTATAGCACCATGGTAAGCGCGTTAGCATCATGAAATATTTGTAAAGATATGTTATCAACCTTGTAAGTGACAAAATTAATATCAATTGAGTATAAAATGAAGTACATATATTTCCATAGTTTTTTTTGTTTCCCGAAGTTATAACATTTGGGCTGATCAAATTCCATAGCCCAATGTCCAGACTATTTGTTTTTGAAGTTGGACAAGTAAAATTTTCCAAAGCACTAGTCTGGAGCAACTACTTTTTTCCTGTTTCAAAACAAGTTGGGTTAGTGCTAATTTTCATACTCAAATCAATTTACCTTTATCTGTCCATTCTTCATGCTCTCTGGGTACTTTGTGTGCTTGAATCTAACTTCTCATCATTTCTTTATTTACATCCTGTGATGCTACAAAAAGTGGTAATTGACAACTGCGCGCGAGTTCTATTACTGCTTGACTGCATATGACAGGCAGTGTTTTAAATCACCTTGTGTTTTCTCAATCCAGATATGGGCAATTGGTTTACCCTTTGATTTAAATTGACTGTCAGTGCAACGAAATTATTGAAAGACACTTTACCTACAAAAGTGTCCACATTCTTTACGAACTGATTAATGATAGTAATGAGTCTTTAATTCTGTTCACTGATTATACGGAGGATCAACTTCAACATGTGATATGCATTTGAAGGGATTACTTTAATTAAGGAGCAGTAGGCATTTGCATTTAAACAACAAAGCGTATACTGTATCATGATCATTTTGGTAGAAGCAGACGTTCTTTTCTGTTTTGGATATAATAATTGCAGTTTCTTTAGGATGAAGACACATTGTATTGGGGGATTTTATTAGCTGCTAATTCCCTTGTTTAGCTTAATTGGCAGACAACTGCATAGGTACTGCATGATACGTTTGCATAGGTGTCAACCTCTTGAGATGAAAACCTGTACACCAGACCAATAAAAACCTTACAAAGACCAAAAAAACCTTGAATGAAAAAATGTATTCACACATTATATAAGATCAACAGTTTTAAAACAACAAATGCTATACACAAAGTATTTTTACACATATTTACATAATTATATACATTTCTGAAACTTTATTTCATTCTTTTTACTTGTGTGTTGTATTATATGCAACACATGCACCTTTCGCACTTTTCAAAAATGTGTTCTGGGGTTTTAATGTCTCTGCAGCAGATGTCATTGTTTATTTTACATTGTAAAAACGATGCTACTGTGTCTGAATTCAGACTTCATACATTCTCTATGTATTTTCTTCATCATCGAAAAAGATCTCTCATAGTGTTCCTTCAGATCATATATGCCCGATGCCACCACTTTAATGTCTTTACTGCATATTTTACAAATAGCATGGGAAGATCCTAACTTTGATACGTCTACATTGCCAGGGAAGACTTTAATTCAGTCAGCCTGAAACTTACCATGACCTCGGTCAGTGTCTTCAAGCTTGTGTTTCTTCGAGTTAGGCTCAGCCATTTGATGGATGGAATATTTCAACTAGATGAAAGAAATAAAAAAATAACTTAAAAATTTAGGTTTGATATGTGATCGAGGAAGATCTCCCGATTACAGATGTGTTACAAATTTATATTTTTTCCCCATAAACACAAAGATATTACGCCTAGAGCTATCTAAAACTTGAAATCTAAAAATAAAAAATCGACAAAGTAGCAGTCCAGAAGTTTGTACCTCGTAAGCTGTTGATCGTTTCTATTAATTGCTTATCTGGTGTTTGAAAAGTTGTGATTTTGCTATATGGTGTGCTGATTTTTGTCAACACTGGATATAAATTGGCAGTGTTACATATTTTCGAGCCACGAGAATGACGTCATTGTACTACTTCATCATTATGGCAGTGCATCTTCCTTTCTGCATTATGTAAACTTAATTCAAAAATATGACAACAAGATAAAATCCCGGTTCTAAATTCAGCAGACTATTTATTTTTAATTAGTATATTGTTAATTTTTTTTAATAAATCGACTTTATCTCCACTCAGAAAAGTCGGATAAATTATGGTTACACCACCATGATTGCCACACAAGGTAAAGTATGAAAATTGATGTCAACTGTATGCATTTGATAGTAATAAGTATAAATAATAAAAAATAATGTATAAAAAAAGAAAACATACTTACTGCACAGGTAGTTGGTCAATATTAGAAATCTGAGTGAGCATCAAATTTCAGAGTGATAAACGACAAGATTTTCACACACGCAGGATTAGGCAAAGGAAAAGTGCGGTTTTGAGTATGATTTGATTGGTTTCTTTCAGGCCACTCTGATCTCGTTGAATTCTCGTTCTAAAAAAAAATTATGTCCAGAATCCCGGAATCATACAAATTGAAAAAAAATATTTAAAAACAAAATAAAAATATTATTTATTAAAAAACATACAAAACGGTTGTATGGCTGTACACTGACCAAAATGGAAAAAAACGTACAAATTACGGGTAAACCATACTAGTTGACACCTATGCATTTGACAGCAATGTATTATCAGATTGGCTTTAGGAAGGGAGAGTTTACTATTATTCATGCTGTACAAGCAAGGGGTAATTATAAGTAAACAATGAAATACAGAGAACATAAATAGTACTTTTTCCCGTTCATAGGTCATGTGGTTCACTTTGTACACACAAAATTTATAGCTTTTGATACAGTTAAAGAGACAATTTTCATAATGTGGAGGGATTTACAGATGGGGGCCCAGCCAGGAGCAGAGTTTTAATAATTTCCAGTTTTGAAGAACTTAAAACAAAAATGCAGTGTCAATGGTCCCAAGTTTTCTTTCAGACAGATTATGAGAGTGGCTTAGTCTGGATTTAGTTTGTCATCAGGATATCATATTTTGGAACTCGGATTTCTGAATGAAAATTGTGCTAATCTGACCTAACATTACGCCATAGTAGGCATCTACAGATCTTATCCTTGTGCATAAATGGTGGCATTAATATGCATATTTCACTAAAAGTTGCCTTGAACATTTAACTGGTTCCAAATGAAAATGGGGCAGATCTGACCACAAGTATATATGAAGTTTTTGTGAAAGAATTTTGAAAACCAGACTTCCTCTGACATTGTGGTCAAGTCTAAGGTAATCGCTTGCATTGTTTTGTACTTAATGAATCTTGATGTGAACTTATAGAAGTGAATTTTAACCAGACCTTGTATTTAGTTGAATTACGGCAAGCAACTTGATAGAAACTACTATGACCTTGATTTTAGGTCAGAGGTCATGACCCCAGATTTTAGCTGCACTGGCTTATGAACATGATAACATAAACTTGTATGAATGGATTTTTATCCAACCCATTTTGTGGATATATTACAAGATTACCTTGAATAATCCCCCCCCCAATTCAAAGATATGAATTATTGATGCAACCAAACATCTACATCTTGGCATTGTCTTTGTCAAGTTCTATGATTTTCTTTCCCTGTCAAGTTGTAGGTCAGAGGTCATGACAGAAATTTTTTTGTACCGCACAAGTATCTTGTGGGTATGTTAACTGCGAACATGCTAACCTAGACATGTAAGAAATGCCGTTACTAAATCTGGTTTATGTTTCTTAAAAATGTCAGAGATTGTTCCAGTACTCATCAGTTTAAAAATATTAAAACCACAGAAGAAACAGACTTATCTTAAATTCCTGGAAATGTTTCAGTCAGTACAGCACCAATCCCACGGAGGGATGCTTATCAACTCATTATAGTACCTCTACTTCTACATCATATCAAAGTCTGTTCTGTTTTCATTGTTTTTTTGTCTTTTATTCCCTCTCACATGATGTAGGTTTGTTCAATCCCAAGATAAGAGGCCTACACTTGGTTGTCAAGATCACTGTAGGCAAAATCTATTTTCTGTGACAATGTTTATAGTGGTTACTGGAGATTACCAATTAATGTTTTCAGTGGTTACTAGAGATTACTAATTAATGTTTACAGTGGCTACTGGAGATTATTAATACTGTCCATACTCGCTTATAAGTTGAATCCAAGTGCAAACTGCACAGATCCAGATCTGCCATCACATAATGCGCCAGAAGATCTGGGTCTTGCATTTTGTTAGGAGTAATCAGTGGAACAAGTAACATATGCCCTGAAATGCAGGTGCATTGTGCTATGGCAGATGAGGTTCTTCGTTTGTTGTTGTTGTTGTAGGGTTTAACGCCATTTTTCAGCACATGATAGGCTATGCATGGCAGCCAGTATTAATGGTGGAGGAAGAACCCGGGAAAACCCCGGAAAGAACCACTGACCCACGAGAAGCTACTGACAAGCTTTCTCACATACCCACATTGGTCGAATCTGAGACTCGAACCCACGCAGACAGAGGAGATGGCAGTGATCCGTAACGAAGAGCGCTTTAGACCACTTGGCCACTCGGGGGGTCCCGGTTCTTTGTTTGCCGTTTAACTCAGCTTATAATTGAGTATATAAGGTATTTTCATAGATGTGAACAATTAATCAGTGGTTACACTTTCTTTAAAACATGTTGACACAAAAACAGATAGGTTTTGGAATGAATTTTTTGTCATGAGTAATGAGGAGACACTTTGAAAAAAATTTAAATTTTCTCTTATGTACTCTTGAATTGGCAACATTGCTATATTTTCAGTTACACCAAAAAGGAAAAGGAGTAACAATCCAATGAAATTGATCAGTACCAGGAAGTGGGGAGTGAAGAAGGAACTCCAAAAGCTGAAAACTCGACAAAGAAAGAAGACCTCTACTTCTAGTACAAGTTCATTAATAGGTACTTACCTTGTTAGCTGAGATTATCTTAGCTTTATTAATCCTTACTTATATTGATAGGTGGAACTATATAATATTTTCAGCAGTTGCCAGATACTAGCAGTCAGGCACTTGGGACGAGTTTTTTATTATTTCTGAAATAATTTTAACCAGATAACTGTAGTTTAAAATATTTCTACTGGTTTTATTGATTTTATGTGCAACAGTGCCAGAAACCTACCATATACACTCACTTATAAGTGGAGTCCAACTGCGAACTGGACAAAGACCTGCCATCAAATAATGCACTGACAGATCGGGGTCAGTGCAGTGCAGTTAGGAGTAATAAGTAGAACAAACAACATAGATCCTAATCTGTGGGTGCATTATGCTACAGCAGATCTGGATTGTTGTTGTTTGCAGTTTGGCTTGACTTATAAGCAATTACATACAGTACCATTTTGAACCTTTTATTTTTGATTACCATGATTGTTAGTTTGGTAGGTCAACAGTGAACTTGTATTGTACACCTAGTGATTGAGCCAGCAATGGCAGATTTACCCAATTCCATCACCATTTGATATTGAACCATATTAAAAGAGCTTTTTTTTCATCCTAGAAATTATCTTTCAGATTTAATGCCTCAGCTGTTAAGAAAAAGTGAAGGAAGTTAGATGACACAATGTTGTTGTGGTTTTTGGAAATCTCAGTGGTCTGTTTTGTGTAAATAACATATTTATGACTTTGTCGAAATATATTGGATAATTAATTCCTGCTGGACAAGTACAAGTGGTTAGCCTTGAGATAACTGTCATTTGTCCATTTATGTTGTGAAGAAAAGTGAATATTTGGAAAAAAAAGAATTCAACAGCATTAAGGATTTTAACAATTTTATCCTTCTTCAAAACCACACTATAAAGAGTTACAGTACATAAATAATTAAAGACATTTCAGCATATTGCTATAAGTTTGGGGAGATAATTGATGGATTACAAAGAGAATAGAATTTTGTCTTCAAGTTATATCTTATATCTTCAGAAGCATACAAGACAAGAAAAGACGAGGATTACACAGATGACTGTTTATGCATTCTACAGAGACTATCAGCAGAAGCTGGCAGCACTCAGACCATCAAAGCTGCAGAGGCAGTAAGTTATACTGGTTGTTAGATGAAGTAATAGCTTTTGATCTATTTTTCTAAGCTTTTTGTACAGATATTATGAAAGAATTTTCAGTTGGCCTAGAGTTTTACACTAAAATATGGAGTGATTGTGTTTAGCATCAGCAGCATGGCAAAGATTTGTTTTTTTTATGAACCTTTTACAGTAGCAAAAGGTGGCATATTTATTTCTTATTGTCCATATGTACTTTGTAAGTAGTGTGCCTTTAGGGTAGGAAAGAAACATTGGTTTTAGGCTCAAAAGGTCATAGGTTAATGTCACAGAGATAGAAGGAAGGAAAACTACTTCTGTACCAGGTACCTTGACCATTCTTTGTAAAATTGCTTGCATTTAAGATAGGAAAGACACATATTAATTTTGGAGTTGAAAGGGTAATGGTCAAGGTCACAGTGACTCAAAGGAGAAAAATTGTTTCAGCACAACATTAACTAAACTTTGTTCAAGGTTTGCATTTGATACAAGAAAGACACCTATTCATTTTGGGGTCAAAGGTCAAGTTCACATGGACTGAAAAAAAGTAGAAAATTTGACAGGGCTTTCATGGGTACAATGTCAAACATGGCAGCCATTATGAAAAATAGGAAAACCTTTGTTAAAATGACTTCATCTCAAAAACTACTAAACATAATTTAATTAAGTTGGACAGCATCCTGACATGAAGGGCTTTCAAGTTTGTACATGAAAAGGATGCTGATCTACCTTCACATATTGCCACCTATACTAATAATAGAAAAAAATTTAATATCTCCTCAAAATGGCTGAACAGACTTGAACCAGATTTGATGGAAAATATCCTGACACAAAGGGGTTTCAATTTTTATAAATGATATTGATCTGACTTCAGATATGACAGCTGTTACTAAAAACTGAACAATCTTTAAACGACTTTTTCTGAAGAAAAAAAAAACAGCTTAAGAGATTTTGACCAATTTAACAGAAAGAATCCTGGCATGAAAGGCTTTCATGTCAGTACCAGAGATCCTAAAACTGCTGTATTTGCTGGACATGTGCAGTAGATCAAAGGTTTTACAGGCTCATAATATGAGCAACCAGACATAGGATATCAACATGTCTTTGATTGTTTTATCCATTTAACTGATAGATAAACACCTTAGAGAAAAATTCAAAAGTTTACTAGGTCTGAGTTATAGATTGTTTCTTTGTTGGGTAATCAATAAAGATGTTTATGCTTAATTCAGAAAGGTGGGAAGATCATACTTGCAGTGTCTTTGTCAGACAATTAGTAGAGGTGTTGTTGACTAACACCTATACACTTAAGTCTAATCAAACTGCGGACAATAAAGATCCTGATCTGCCATAGCAAATATGTTTGGTGACATAAAGATCATGATCTGCCATAGCATATATATTTGGTGATTGACTATATACAAAATTTAAATGAACATTTACAAGAGGAAACATTTCACATCTTTTACTCAGATAATTTACTCATATAAAAGAAGACATAATGAGAGCACATCTTTTCTACAAAAACACAACATCAAGCAAAATTATTAAATCAAACTCTTGTTTATGTTAGAACTAAAACTTTGAATTACCATATATATTCACGTATAAGCAGAATAATAAAGGAAAAACTAAAGGCCTGGAACAAGGAGGGGTTGGTTTATCCACAGGCCAAGGTCTAAACTTTAAAATTTTTAAGATTTTTTTGTTGGCTACCATAATGACTGTAAATCTTGGGACATGAAAAAATTGATGTATATGCATGTATACATTCTGCATGTCACAACCTTACTAAACTGTTATAAACTACTATGATTGCTTTTGTTATTATTTTGCATGTGCATATTTTCTGATTTCTCCAACACGAAATTAAATAAAGGTAAATAAAGACTTCATAATTCACGGGCCAGTTCAAGTCTACCCTGGAGACCAGGCTGCACTATAATGTACAGTACTTAACATTGTGCAAATTGTGCTTAGCGTCACTTAATCCTTGTGTATTCCCAAATATATTAGATGCAGATTTTGCTTTATTCATCATTTCGACAAAATTGCATTCCTCCAAAAAATACTTCAGTTAGCAAGTAATAGCTGTTTCATTTATGTTGATCCACGCACTTATGAGTTACTCTTTTTCAATGGTATAAGTGATGCTACAAATTCAGGTAATCTTTATGAAACGATATACACATTCAAGACACATAACCAGCATAACTGTTACATGTTCATGAAAGAATGGTAATAATAAAGGCTAAAATTCTGAATATAGATCAACTAAGATTATCATCAGTCTATTTAACTTTTGTGTTTTTCCTGAACAAAATTATAATTTTCCACACAGTGGAAGGCTGAATGTTTCAGCATCTCCTTTGTTTATAATTGGTGGATTTGTCTTTTGTTTTTCAACAGCAATACAGGCCAGTTAATCATTAAAACCCTGAAACTGGCAAGGATTAAGAGGGAATTTTGACCAGCAACTATACCAACACTTTGATGTGTAATAGCTTTTCTCTCCATAATATTAGCATGATTGCCATACTTTTGTAAAACAGGGTGTACGGTTGCTTAAATCACAGCAAACTACAACTCGGTTTTTATGGTATTAGCATAATTTTCAGAGCATTATTTCTAAAACTTCATTATTGTATTTTGGAGTTATCATTAAAGTTTAGTGCAGTGGTGCCCATGATTCCAATTCAAGGGACCTACTTCATTCAGCGGAATGTACTTTATTCAGTGCGTGTTCAAACCTACAATGTATTTATGGTGGCACCATTATGTAAATACGCTCACTAGCCAAACTGCAAGTGTTGAATCAGATCCTGTTGTTATTGCTTGATGTCATACTGGCATCACATTTTAATGAGTTAGGTATTTACAATTTCAAGGCAAAATAAAAACGTAATTACTGGAGGACTGATATAAAAGGTCTAATGCAATAATGCATAAATAAACAATAATTGAGTCATAAGGGAGAGGTAGTGTTACAGCAACCTGCGAATGCTCAATTCTTGTCATTGTCTGATTACGTTATACACAAATCTGAATTAGGCAGAAGCAATAAGAAAACAGAAAATTAAATAAATTTCTTGAGTTTTGAAATAAATTTATACCATTTCGGTGTAATAATCATAAATGCCAACTCCAAGAGAGGTATATGTGTAATTTTTGCTAATATAATTTTTCCTAAATAAATGCATGTTGCGTGCATCTTGTGATGTCGTCTTGGACTTGTGGGTCGGCTTATACGTGGGTCATGCACCTTTTAGTGTTTATACCTATTCATTTTGGGGGCTGGGCTTATACACAAGTATATACGGTACTTCAGTAAATCAATGAAATTATTGTGAAATTTTGGGCATCATGCCATGTTGTATTATATCCAGATTTGTGTTACAACAAAATGTGCTATAGCCAGATCAACAGTAATAGAAATTTCTACAGAAACTGTCTTGAAGCTGTGCTGTCTTGTATTTGGCTGTTATACATATGTCGCCAGGTGAGTGATATGCCCATTTGTGACTCTTATTTTATAGGTTGTGGAGCGGGAGAAAAGCAGGTTGTCTAAAAACATGAGGATAGAGAAGAAACCAAAAGACGAGTCTACATCGTTTACAGACCGAGACTTTGACAGGTTTGAGGAAGAGGATAACTTCTTTTCTTGACATAAATCTGAAGCCTTAGAAATGTGGACATTAAACATGCGTGCTGTCACTGGGCACACCCTGTGAGATTCAGCAGACAGGTGATGCACAATGCAGCTGCAAATTAGTTTTGGACAGATGACCAAAGAATGGAACAGAATAATTTTCTTTTCCTATGTTAATACAGAATATATTTCTGTGTGTGATAAAAAATATCAATTTTAACAAGTGGAAAGTTATATTAAAATCGCATTTTCAGCAGAAAAACATTTATGGTGTCTAGTAGGTCTTGAATGGAAATGATACTGATCTGAGATCCAGTATGGCCACAATAGTGGTTATCTTGAAAAATCTTGTTATTGCTATTCCTCTTGAATTCATAGTCAAATTGACATAGGGTTTTCTTCAAAAAACTTCTTATGATATCTACCATAATGACAGTATTTCTTGGGACACTGTTAATTATATTCAATAGTAATTTTTTATGAGCTGTAAAATGTTGGGATATGAAATTATAGCAATTTTTCATGTACTATAAGTCTTGTGACACCTTTGACATTTTTTTTGTCTACTAATTGATCAGTATTTTATCGATCATAACGTCATTTTAAAATGACATAGTGTTTTTAAGGGACTATAATTATGAATTATTACATGGAAATGTTATAAAATAATAGAATATGGTTGAAAAAGTCAATAAATATGTTTCAGTTTCCTCTGATTTTATTGTTTATACCTAATTCAAATATGTATAATTTAATCAGATGATGATAAGCGTAGATCAGCAGTAAGATGTTGTTCCTATATTAACATTAACTTCTCCCTTTGACCACTCGGGTGTCCATAGTGGTTAGAGCATCTGCCTCAGATGCAGGAGGTCGTGGGTTCAAACCCCAGCCAAGTCATACCAAAGACTTCAAAAAATAGTACTAACAGCTGCCTAGCTTGGCACTCAGCATTCAGAATTTTTTTGGTGTGATTCTGCAACTTATATGGAGGAATAAACTAGAAACATTTTAAATCAAATATTTTTATGTTTTAATTTATCTTGACCTAATAATAATTTCATGGTTTATGAGTAGAAAAATAGCTAAACATTCATGGATGTACATAATTCCTAAACTTAAAATTACATCGTGTCTCGGTATGTGTCCATCTCTTCTTAATCAGTCTGCACATGTTGATGGATGTGAAAATAAGCACAATGCTCATAAATACTAGACAGATATTATTTGAAAATCTCACAATTTGATTTTGTGATGCAAGTTTATCACAGTTGTTTCTCCATATACATATGAAATAGAGTCTCAAAGGAAAGGCATTGCAAATTGTTTGTTGTATATCTTATGAATAGTAAATTATTGTTTCATGAATTATTGTGTATCTTGATTAATTTTGTGAATATCATATGCTATTTTGATGAAGCAAATAAAATCAGTTTACTGTTTATGTGTCTGGTTGATATTTTTAGTTAAGTTAGGATGCACTAAGTAGATAAGTTACAATCCATATATCATTGATTAAAGATGGCTATTTGATGCTGAGTTGTTTTAAATGAAATTTGCATGAGAACTAGATAAAATTTGGTCAACCAGAGAAAGTTTGTTATACCATGAACAAGGCAAGGCCTCTTCACAAGAACTAAACCATACCACAAAAAAAAATAAAATAAATGAACAAAGCAAAATCTGCAGCTAAGAATTTTGGGAACAAAGATAAAAGGGATGATATGCACTGAGTAGGTACTGTACACTATAGTACAGTCTCCTTGTAAGCTCTAAGTAGCCCATGATTTATGAGGTCTTTATTTAACTTCATTTTATTTTACGTTGGAGACATCAGAAAACATGCACATGCAAATAAATAACATGACAACAATCATGATAGTTTATAATATTTTATTGATATGGTGATTGAACAAGATCTAATCACTGCTTAATGACATACAGTGATCTCGCCTATTTTATCTTGATATTTTTTGGTCTTGCCGAGTGTTGGGATGCAGATAATATGTTTCTTTTATGGCTTTTTACCAAAAGTCTTCAAATTGGTTTGTTTGCCCTCAGTGAAAAAGGTTCTGATCTTGCATAAAATGTAGCTGCCATGGGTTAATTGGAAAATCTTGTAATTTGAGAATATCAACAATGCTCTCAACATTCAGCAGTTAAAAGAAGAAATGGTTTTGAATTCCTGGAAATTCTTTTCAGAAGGTACAGTATCAAGTCCCTTGAGGGGAACTTCCCTTTAGATTTATTGACCATTTTGTCTTGCTACTTAATGCAGAGTATGGCAGTATGGCAGTCTTGTTAGTGCATCTAATCATGCAGTTTTTGATGGATTGCCATGAAGCTTGGTAAATATTGTTTGTCACCTGAATATGCACATATTGCTCTTTGTGTCTTAGCCACTTTCCAAATGGCACTGAATTTGCTGGGCACATCAGTATTCAGTAGAAATATTTTTTCCAGACACAGTGTTTGGGGCAAAGTAATCACTTTTATTAGCACACAAATTATTCAGCTAGAGAGAAAAATATTCATTTTTTAATCTCAAAAATGTGTGATAGATGATGGTAAATTCTCTTATAGAAGGTTAATAAAGATTTAATTCTGTTTTCACTTAAGTTATTTGATGTCCAACAGTCATGTAGGGAGGTTGAATGATGTTTGATTGTTTACCTTCCAATTATTTCCACAGATATACCAGGTTATTTTCCTTTTGACATATTTCTGAAGTTTTCTTTTTCAGTTCCTAGTGATATAAATTACACTCTGGCTGGGTTTCAACAGTCATTAACTTTGTATATTTACTAAATGCATTCTTTGCATCAAATTAGCTTATTTACTTATTTCTTGTACACATTATAGTTTTCAGTCAGTATTAGTAAATATAAAATACATCTATAAAAATGCATTTACCAATTTCTCGATGGAACTGTTGTTTCTTATATATATTGGAATTTTCAATCTTTGTGCAAAAATTAAGATCAATAAAATGCACGAGGACATGTATGTGACACAAAAACAAAAAATGAGAATTATTTAGCACTGAAGGAACTTGTCATAATTGAATCGATCTTCCCCCATTTTGCTGATAGTAAAAACCAGACAAGTAAATGAGTGATGCCATTTGCTGATACTAAAAACCAGACAAGTGAATGGTTGATACCATGTTGTGAGTAAAATCCAGACAAGTGAATGGGTAATATCATGTTGTGAGTAAAATCCAGACAAGTAAATGGATGATACCATGGTGTGAGTAAAATCCAGACAAGTGAATGGGTGGTACCATGTTGTCAGTAAAAACCAGATGAGTGAATGGGTGATACCATATTGTCAGTACAAAAACAGACAAGTGAATGGGTTATATCATGTTGTCAGTAACAACCAGACAAGTGATTGGGCGATACCATATTGTCAGCTGTTATTGAAAATCTCATTAACTTACTTTTCATGCTCCAGTATTTATGATGTCTTTTTTAGCTGTCCTATTTGCTAACCTGAAGAGCTTTGCAGTGGCCTTTTCATGGTTGTCCAATGTCTGTTGTCCATTAGCAAAAGTTTATTGATATATTTCCTGAACTGCTGGGAAAATTGCCTTGAAACTTTTCAAGCACAGTTATCCCATGGTCTAGTTGGTCCTGAATGAAAATGATGTCAGTCTGATACTTTCAGTGTGCCTGCCACAGTGACCATTTTGAAAATCTTGTTATTGAACAGATGGTAATATTGACATGAGGTTTTACAACAAGACATCCTTTGATGTCTGGTCGGTCCCAGATGAAAATGGCCCCCTTGGACATTCAATAATACCATTGTGTCAGCTATCTTGAAAACCTTTTAATTACTTTTCCAGAATGAATGATCATATCAACATGGGGTTTTCACTTCTTAAGATGTCTAGTTTAGTGCCGATCTGACATCCAATGTGGCCACCATGGCAGCCATGTGGAAAATAATGTTATTGCTTCCCCTCCTGAACTGGTGCATGCATGATTATATTGACATCAAATATTTTTCCTAACTATAACCTCTTGTGACAAGCAATTGGTCCTAAATAAAAACATTGCTTCTTGGATATCCAGTAAGACTTTTTATCATGTCAGGATGGTGCTAAATGAAAATGGGCTAATCAGCTCTTCCATTTCATGACCATTGTGGCCATTTTTAAATCTTGCTAATGCAAGTTCTCTAGAATTGTTAGTCATAGACTACTTAATGATGTTGAATTGGTCCTGAATGAAGGTGGCACCAATGTGACATCCAATATGGCTATGATGGGAGCCATCTTAAAAGTCTTGTTATCACTACTTGAATGAATGATCATAGCAACATGAGGTTTTCACAAAAAGACTTCATATGTCTGTTTGATTCTGAATGCAACTGTTATCTCTTGGACATCCAGTAGCTTTGTATAATGTCTAATTGGTACTAAATGAAAACTGTGCTAATAAGTCCTCCAGTTTCCCGGCCATAGTGGCCAACTTTGAAATAATGTTATCAATTGTAATCCTCCTCCTCTCTTCTCTTCACGGTCATACCATCAGATCAGGGGAATGATGCCTTTCTGCAACTGGAAATACGGTCACTCATTGAAAACAAGGTGGTGGAGATTGTGCAAAGACCACCTCCGGGGTTTTATTCAAAGCTATTTCTTATTCGGAAGGCAAACGGCAAGTTAAGGCCAATCATCGACCCGAGTTGCCTCAACCCATTCATTTCATCACCGAAATTCAAGATGGAGACCATGAGATCAGTCCGTTTCTCCACCCGACTGGACAATATGCTGTCAGTCTCGATCTGACCGAGGCATATTTTCACGTCCTATCCACCCCCTGTCATGGAAATTTCTCCGTTCTGCTTATTGCGACACAGTTTATTAGTTCAAAGCCCTACCCTTTGTACTCAACATCAGCCCTTGGTTTTTTACGAAGGTTATGGATTACGCCGTCACCCAGTTCCGATCGACTTCATCTAAAACGATGGCAGCATACCTGGATGACATCCACCAGAAAGATATGGTAAGTTCTATTGTACTCTAAGGCAGAAACGAGCTTCTCTCACTTAGAGATCATCTAGACTTTCTAGTGAACTGTGAAACGTCTGAACTTCGTACATCCCTGCTCTTTGTCCATCTGGGTATGGGGTTTATCACCACACTGAATCTGGTATGGCTTCCTCGTGTTCTCGTAATCAGGACCGTCAAACGTTGAGTCCGTTTCCAACAGGATATGGATTTCAGCGAGAGAGTTCTTGCAACTTCTCGGATTATTCAATGAGGCAGCAGACTTCATCCCGCTCGTCGTTCTTTTTATGTGCCACTTATAAATGACATTGCTTGGACGATGGCACCCCATTTCAAGTCTCCTCGATCAAACAGTCATGATCACGCCTGAGATACAATCACCCCTGTGTCGCTGGGATTCTGTTGGGTAAGCCCCAAGCGGAAACAACGGTATGTCCCGACGCCAGTACATATAGCTGAGGTGCTCATCTGTTGCCAGACTTCACTACTGCCAGTGGCACTGGGAACCAGGGCAGCGGCCTCTACACATCAACCTTTTAGAAATGACGCCTGCCATCAACGCTTTT
This sequence comes from Megalonaias nervosa, assembly GCA_016617855.1. Lineage (NCBI taxonomy): Eukaryota > Metazoa > Mollusca > Bivalvia > Unionida > Unionidae > Megalonaias > Megalonaias nervosa. The sequence continues at coordinate 17,334 of JAECUM010013155.1, read as the reverse complement.
CACTTCTGGAAGTATTAACTTATAAACAAACGGCCCTCATTATATCCGACAACTCTGTGATGGCGTCCTAGCTCAAACAGGGAGGCACTAAGTCACCCAAACTGTGTGTTCTGATTGCAAGTTTCTGTGTTGGTGCAACAGTCTCCTTATCAACGTACAAATCTGATACATTACAGCAGACTCATTGCCTTGGCCGAGACTGGTTTTCTTCAGCTGGAACACGCATACGCACTTCCAACCAAGCACTTCGTTTCTTCGCTGGTATAAAAATGCCATACAATTATAGAAAATATGTTCCCAGGGAATATTTATATCTGCGAAAGTGCATTCCAGGGGTTTGGTACAACGTCTTTTTAGGAACACACATTATCTCTTTCCTTTGTCTCTCTAACAATCGTTTTGTCCAAGAACTGTTACATGGACAAGTGCATTCTTGTCGAAAGACAGCTGAGATCTTTCTATTCATAACCGAGTCAATGTTGGTTTAAGATAATCCATGGGGAATGTAACCTGGGTGGATTCGGCTGTGAATTTTACTTCATTGTTGTAGGAACAGTCTTTGGCTGATGTTACGCCCAACAGTGATCTTTTTGCTGTTTTCACATGCTAGTGCTATGACTCGAAGCTGGCCTTGACTTAATAGTGGTTTGGTTTGGTTTGGTGCTTTACGGCACAGTAAAACAGGTAGGTTATTTAATGCCGAGGCATTTCAAGTTAAGTACCTTGCTCATGGATACACCACAGTAGCTGACCCAGGCTGGTCCGATGGCAGGATTTGAACCCGCACCCTTTCGATCGCAAATCCGGCACGCTAACCACTGAGCCACCACAGCTCCCCGAGATGATAGTGACACATAATGGTCCCAGCAGTCAATTTCTATCTTGCCCTTGCTTGACCCCATAAACGACCACAAACGCGATTCTGCTGTCAGCGAAGGGGTTAGCATAGGCAAAAGCTCACAGACCTCTTCCAAGCAATATGGAATAAAAGAGTGGTGTAATGTGTCGAATTTTGAAAAAGTACTGAATCTTTAAGTTGAATAAATTGTGCATTAAAATTGTATCATAGTCAAGCCAGAGAAATGTCTTTGAGAAAGGTCACTTTGATATTTCCCTTATTTCATCTCTGAAACATAAAAGGGCCTACGTTAAGGTTCAGTAGAATTGACCGTAACGCTATCATGAGAAAGTACAGTAGGGTTACCAGCCATGACCGCGGTAGAGAACTCCATGTCAAATAATTGATCTTCAAAGGAAAGTTGATTGCAACGTATCCTAGGCTGTCAAAATCTGACGAAAGACATGATTATTTTGGGGAATATTTAGGAACAGTTGCTTTCGATTGGTCAGTTAAAATTAAGGCGTACACTTTGGAAGTAATCTGAATTTAAGGTAGTGACTTGGCTCAGAATTCTTTAGTCCAATTTTGCTTGCGAGAAGTCGAATTTCAGACTCCGGTGGAAAAACCTGAGAATAGAGAGGCCAGATAGCTGTCTTGAAAGGAAAAGACAGGCTATAGTGCTAGGACGCACGATTGTGTGGAAAAGAAACAGCATTAAGGTACGCAATTTTAATTTCCATGTAATTTTCTATTTTGTTGTTTGGTTTTATGCAAATGTGTTTGATATGCTTATGATGTAATCCATATATTCAAATGTGTAGAATTTCTTATGGTTATATGAATTAATTTCCTTTGTTTGTTGGATGATACTGCTTATCGTGAGTTAATGATAATCGCAAGTTTACATACGATTTTGTAATGCTCAAATGATCTTGCAGGTTATTGGTTACTGTAAGCTAGAATTTAGTGAATCTTGTGCAATAGTAATCAAGTCTTTATCTTACTGAGTGGAACTGACTAGCCAGCTGTAAGAACACGCATAGTAATGTATGCTGATATATATGGCAGCATTGTCTGTATACAGCACACGTGTCAGTTTCTAATCAATTGCCGCGTGGAGCGAGAGCGATGAACTGTTTAATTAAGGTCAGATTTGGTATATTGCAATGGTCATTTGTAACTATAGATAACAGTTGTACCTTACCTCAAATACAGTATATTTGTAAGGACCGTTAATCGTTAAGGTCACATTATGTCAGAATTTATGCAGTGTGGATAGCTATTTACGTTTCTGAATAATGGAAGTGAGAGATTTTATATATATGGATAGGTGGTGAAACATATATAGCTTTAGTGGTAATCTTGTCATTTAAGGGAACAGCTTTCTATATTCCTCCCGAGAACCCGACGAGGACAGTCCAAGAGGGAAGTCCGCAAATAGAGAGTTCAGAATAGAAGGGGCAGAGGAAGAACCAAGCATACACGCCAGACGTGGAATATACGCCAGGTGATGAGAGAACGACGCCAGGTGATGCAAGTTAGGCGTGGACATTGTACTCTTTTCACCACTCGTTACTATGATGAACGAATCCGTAAATTGAACACTGCTATTAAATTCGATTAATGTAAATTGGTTGGATTGTAATTGCAATTTTAGTTTATGTATTAATTAATTAAATTTATTTTATTTTTATTGTTTAAGGGGGCTCGTGTTTGCTTATTTCTTCTCAATAGTCTTGCTTAGTTCTCTGTCAATGTTCTATCTATATATTCACACTGGGCAATAACATCGAGGGAAGTCATCCTCTAGATAACAATCGCCAAGTCAATTAAAAGAGGGGCACACACCGACACACGTTCACGTTACACGTCCCCCCCCCCCCGTTACAAGTGGTCCCACAAGAATTTAAAGACACTTCTATAGTGCACATCTACAAGCGAAAGGGCAACTATCAGTGTTGCGACAACCACAGAGGAATCTTAATCCTTTCAGTCGTTGGCAAGACACTTTCTCGTATCTTGCTTAATCGCCTCATTCACCATCTTGAGCGGGATCTACTCCCAGAAAGTCAGTGTGGTTTCCACGCAGGCCGAGTGACAGTCGACATGATACTTATTGCACGACAAGGTGTACACTGCAACACTTACAGATACGTTCCCAAACACTGATGAGGGCATCATTATCAGATACCAGACTGACAGGAAGCTGTTCAACCCGAAAGCGACTGCAGACATTCACGAAGGTGAAGGAAATAGTCATTAGAGACTTCTTATTTGCTGATGACTGCGCCCTCAATGCCAGCTCATAAGAAGGCACGCAGACCAGCATGGACATGTTCGCTGAGGCATGCGACATCTACGACCTCACGATCAGCACTAAAGAGACTGAAGTCATGTACCAAACTGCGCTTGGGAGACCATTATTGCGAACCAAACATCAAAGTGAAGGGCTAGAAACACCAAACTTTCGACAGCTTCATGTACCAGGGCAGCAACCTCTTAAGACCAGTCAACATTTACACTGAAGTAAACAGCATAATTACCAAAGCCCGCTCAGCCTTTAGGATACTACATGGGAATATGTGGGACCGCACAGAACTCAGCCTTATCACCAAGACGAAGTAAACCGTCCTGCAGTACTCACCACCCTCATATATACCAGCGAGACGTGGAGTGTCTATATCAATTCCACATGAGCTGTCTCCACAGGATTATGCGGATAAGGTGGCAAGAAAAAAATTCCTTACATCGACGTTCTCACGAGGGCCGGCATCCCATCCTTCTTCACGTTGCCGCAGAGGGCCCAAGTTTGATGGTCAAGACATCGTCCGCATGCCCGAGGAATGGTTTACAAAATGGTTGCTCTATGGCGAACTGTGTGAGTGAAAGCGAGCTGCTGAAGGACAAAATAAGTGTTTCAGCTTACTGAAGGTGTCTCTGATAAACCTGCATACATATCAATAGTGCCTCGTGGTAGTCCCTTGCGCAAGACCGTCCCTCCTGGCTCAGCAAGATCACATCTGGCGTCCGCGGAGCAAAATAGGAGAGAGTTGCTGATCCGCAGAGAAAACGTGCCACTCGTAAGGCCCTAGCTGCCAACACCTTTACTTCCATACAAACCCCTGTGTGCTCTACATGCGGTAGAGACTTCCGTTCCCTGATTGGCCATACTTATAATCTCCGGACACACCGTCTGACAACAGAGAATTGAAGCTGTTGTCGTCATCGCCACACACACACACACACACAGAGCATATGCATGCACGATGTTAATGTGGACAACGCAACTTAGTCATTAGTGACACCATCAGCATGCCAAATTGCATCGTCAACGGTGTCCTTACGGGTTAATGTAATTGTGTTTGCTCCGAAATCAACCTTGCGGACATTTCAGCAAAAGACAAATATATAATTGAGAGGAAGAGCACATAAAAACCTCATTGAGGCCCCTTGAAGTGGTAATCGATGTTGTAGCAATCCAAGAATGAAATGACCATTATAGTTAGTATATCTCTGACATTCACGCGTGCTGTATTTCCACGATTTTGAGGTTGCCCACGTACATACATGTGTGATCTGCATGACTAGATGAGTCCTTATAAATTATCGTAGACAGGCCAGCATATTTAGTATAATCTGGCGAGTCCGATAATCAAGGTTGCCCAGAATTGTGTCGATTTCCTTTCCGTTGATCGCATAACCGTCTGTTGCATAGTTACCGTTGTTACCACGTACAACTTCCCTCGATTTCCATGAAAGCATCAGAGGAAATTAAGTGGAAAGCAGTTGTAAATTAATTTTAATGGCTTAAGGTCTCTAACCGTGTACGAATAATACTGAAAATATCTTTTGCTTCGATCCACTATCACAGGCGCGTCAATGTTAATGTCCAGTGTATATTTAAATTTTGCAATTGTTTATACATTATCTATTTCGTCTAATAGGCCACTCGATTCCGAGTCCCTGTCCACAAACGTGAACCAGTTCCCATTGCCAGATTTACATTTGGTGAATCAGACAGACTTGGTTAAGCGGCTTCCTTAATGATTTTGCTGATCAAGGTTGGCATTGTTACCATTGATGGAAGTAAAAGTGCAACCACCATAGGTTGAAACTTTGATGGTGTCCGAGTTACTAATTGTAGTAGTCCATCTTGAAAAGATTTAAAGTCTCGCGATCCATGATTTTCAACCCATTCACAGCCACGCTTTTGATAACATCAACGACTCGCATTGCAACATGTTAGCGATTGATGCCGCGTGGGAAGACAAAGCCACGAGAACTTTAGGGCTCCTATCAACAATCCCTGGACGAAATTACCGAGACCAGTTCTGTAATATGTCGTGTAAACGGGTTTCCTCGCGCTGACAACACGTATGTATCAAATGTCCACGCACGACCGTCATTATATTCAAATGTCAGATCCATCTCTAATATACAGTTGCATTGTCCAGGTCTCCCCATAGAGATCTAACGTATCTCCATCCTTGTGCACAAGGGTAAGACAAACCTGTGCCAACCTACCATGGTGGCATGGATGATACACGGACGACGCGGGCAATAATGATAGCAGATCACCCGGTTCCACAGTTGGGGAAAACCCAAACAAAATGAAACCCTAAAATGCTACGCTTGTGGGAGCTCCGGTTTCGTAATACCGCTGATGGCGTCACAAATCAGATAAATCTAAATCTATGAGGTAATATCTTTTGTCCGTCGGAATTTCATTAATATCTTCAGTTCGGCCGATAATTATTCTTATCCATGATCGTATGATATCAACCGCGTGCGGTGCAAATTCGATATAGATATAAAACGTCACGTGAAATTCTGACTTTATAGATGAGAGTGTAGTAATGAGATAACGCTCGGGGTTAAATTTCCAACTACACGATGCATCACGGCATTAATTTCTAGAAGAAAGCCGCAGTACTATTCATCAGTAAAATTCGTGTATTAATGAAAAAAAGATGTCACCGGGTCTATTAAGCTGCTGTTGAGCAACTTCTGACAAATCGACGTGTCCTCATTGATGACCTCCGGTTCGTTGTTGCCCGCCCTAACCGACCCCACTAATGTTTCCAAACTTCCTACCAGTTAAGTGATCTGTTGTGTCATCTTCGCTAGCCAGGCTTCTGAGATGCTAACCTAACTACACTTTGGTGGATCGATCCGATATTAGAGTGCTTTGGTCTGCCACTGCATCCAGTCAAAATCAAGTAGTTAAAATTTGAACACTGTTCCTCCATGATCGAAACAAGAGGACCACACAGCTGGAATGAACTCATAAATAAGAGATTTTCAAATGCCAGTCCGTGCTAGCACAAATACACCATTTCCCTCAAATACACATATAATGGCTTTGTAAAGGGGGGAAGGTGTGATGGATGTGCCGTGCGACGTGAGACGTGCTTGTGCCCCTCTGTTAATTGATAAGGCGATCGTTATCTAGAGGATGACCTCCCTCGATGTTATTGCCCAGTGTGAATAGATAGAACACTGACAGAGAACTAAGCAAGACTATTGAGAAGAAATAAACAAGTACGAGCCTCCTTAAACAATAAAAATAAAATAAATTTAATTAATTAATACATAAACTAAAATTGCAATTACAATCCAACCGATTTACATTAAACGAATTTAATAGCAGAGTTTAATTTACGGATTCGTTCATCATAGTAACAAGTGGTGAAAAGAGTACAATGTCCACGCCTGACTTGCATCACCTGGCGTCGTTCTCTCTTGACTTTGTGTATTCCACATCTAGCGTGTATTCTTGGTTCTTCCTCTTGATCATTCTATTCTGAACTCTCTATTTGCGGACTTCCCTCTTGGACTGTCCTCATCGGGTTTCTCGAGGAGGGATATAGAAAGCTGTTCCCTTAAATGACAAGATTACGACTAAAGCTATATATGTTCACCACCTATCCGTATATATAAAATTCTCTTACTTCCGTTATTCAGAGACTTAAATAGCTATCCACACTGCATAATGTGACCTTAACGATTAACGGTCCTTACAAATATACTGTATTTGAGGTAAGGTACAATCGTTATCTATAGTTTGACCATTGCAATATACCAAGTCTGACCTGAATTAAACAGTTCATCGTCCCTGTTCCACGCAGCAATTGCCGTATATATCAGCATACATTACTATGCGTGTTCTTACAGCTGGCTAGCCAGTTCCACTCAACAAGATAAATGCTCGATTACTATTGCATAAGATTCACTAAATTCTAGCTTACAGTAACCAATAACCTGCAATATCATTTGAGCATTGCAAAATCATATATAAAAATGAAGTTATCATTAACTCACGATAAACAGTATCATCCAACAAACAAAGGAAATTAATTCATACATCCCTATAAAATACTACACATTTGAATATTTACATCATAAGCATATCAAACACATTTGCATAAAACCAAACAACAAAATAGAAAATTACATGGAAATTAAAATTGCGTACCTTAATGCTGTTTCTTTTCCACACAATCGTGCGTCCTAGCACTATAGCCTGTCTTTTCCTTTCAAGACAGTCATCTGGCCTCTCTACTTTGTTAACGAGGGAAAACTCTATTCTCAGATTTTTCCACCGGAGTCTGAAATTCGACTTCTCGCAAGCAAAATTGGACTAAAGAATTCTGAGCCAAGTCGCTACCTTAAATTCAGATTACTTCCAAAGTGTACGCCTTAATTTTAACTGACCAATCGAAAGCAACTATTGCAAAATCTTTCCCAAAATAATCATGTCTTTCGTCAGTTTTCGACAGCCTAGAATATGCTGCAATTAGCTTAACTTTGAAGATCAATTATTTGACAAAAGGTCCCCTCCAAACAGATACTGTCGTTGGCTCTAATGTACTCTCTGCCAATATACCGTTACGATGACTGGGTCAATTCCATTGAAGCTTAAACGTAAGCCCTTTTATGTTTCACAGATGAAAGAAAGGAAGTATCAAAGTGAACTTTCTCAGAGACTTTTCTGGCTTGACTATGATAAAATTTTAATGCACAATTTATTCAACTTTAGGATCCAGTACTTCTTCAAAATTCGAGACATTACATAGGCCCCTCTTTTTGAGTAAAATCTGGGGTTTTGCTCTCCGAATTTTGAAGTTGCATTTCAAGTCATTGTTTACATGTCCTGAAGTGACCTCTTTACCTCAGAATCAACTAATCTGCTCAGACAATTTGCTCCTACATTGGCACTTCCTTTAATGTAACGCAATTGAATTTGATATTGTTGAAGAAATAATAACCATCTCATTAAACGACCATTCGTCAATTTAGCTTGAGCCAAATAAGCAAGCGGTTGGTGGTCAGTTTCCAGAATACACTTTCGCCCATACAGGTAGCGCTGAAATATGGAGATTCCAAAGATAATCGCTAGGCATTCCTTTTCGATAACTGAATAATTACGCTCAGCGGGAAGTAATTTTCTACTACCATATGCAACCGGGAATAAGTTCCCATCACGTTCCTGAAGTAAAACCGCACCAAGACCACTGTCAGAAGAGTCGGTACGTAAGACAAAGTCCCTTGTCACGTCCGGTAGTCTCACTACGGCGTCTAACGTCAACCTATCCTTCAGTGTCTGAAATGCCCTCTCACAAGCATCTGTCCAAATAACGTTCGTCGGAGCCTTCTTCTTTGTCATGTCAGTCAACGGACTAGCAATAGCGCTGAAATTTGCAACATACTTACGATAAGAACCTGCAAGTCATAAAAAGATCGCACTTCCGTCTTTGTAGTGGGACGTGCGGCGTTCCGAAGCTGGTCGACCTTTGCACTGTCTGGGGTTAATGTATCTTCACTGAGGATGTGTCCTAGATAAGTCAGTCTCCGACATCCTATGTGACATTTGGACAGTCGGGCGGTGAGCCCTGTCTGTTTAAGTCGTTCCAGAACTTTTCTCAGTAAGACCACGTTTTCTTCCCAAGTAGGTGTCGCCAATAACAAATCGTCCATGAAATTCGAAACTCCGGTCCCTCTTAAAGGTTCCAGCAGTTTCCTCATCATTCGGGTGAAAATGCTGGGTGCGTTCTGGACCCCAAACGGTATGACTACCCATTGGTAGGTCCCATCTGGTGCTGCAAAGGCAAGTTTTGGACGGTCTTCCTTACAAACTGAAATTTGCCAATATCCCTTTGACAAGTCTATTTTCGAAAAATATTTGGTGTTGGTTACTCCGGCGAATATTGACTCAGAATCTGGTAACATTTCCACCTGAAATTCCGTGATCCTATTTAACTTCCGATAGTCAACACAAAAGCGGTGATCATCATCCTTCTTCTGTACCAAAACAACCGGTGAACTATGCGGATTCGGCTGGTTCAATGATCCCTAAGTCAAGCATAGCTCGAATTTCGTTCCGTGCAGTTTCTAACTTCGCATGAGGCTGTGGATATGGTTTCAGTTTCACAGGCGTTTCATCCAGTAACTTCAAACTGAACTCTCCAAGTCGGTCATGCCTAGTCTTTCGGTCAAGGCACTTGCGTAGTCGTGGAGTATCTCCTCCACCTCTTCACATTGTTCTGACGTTAACGTTACGTCATGGACGACGTCGACGTAGGTTTCATTCCTCGTCAAAGGACAACTAGGAAGTACTTCCGCCACTCCTCCGTTGTCGTCGGGTTCTTCAGTCACAGCTGTAGCAACCACGAACTCAGTAGGTATCTCCCTTTCACGATAGCGTTTAAGAAGGTTAACGTGGTACAACTTCTCTTTATCTCCCACCTTGATACGATAGTTCTGTCCAACCTTCTTTTCCGTTACAACGAACGGTCCCCTCCAGGATACTTGGAGTTTGTTGTGCTCCAACGGTAACAACAACAACACCTTGTCACCCACTTCAAACTTCCGTTCCTTCGCCCTCTTGTCATAGTACTTGGCTTGACGTCCCCGTGCGTCACGGAGATTCTTCTGGGCCAAGTTGCAAACTTCCTCCAACTTGTTACGGAGATCAACAACATATTGATATGTTGTTCGTATTTCCTCGGACGCCTTCTCATCCGGCCATAACTGTTTCAATACAGCCATGGGTCCTCTCACTGTCCTCCCATAGACTAGTTCAAAAGGTGAAAATCATAGACTAGCTTGGGGTACTTCGCGGTACGCGAAAAGTAACGCGGGAAGGTATCGATCCCAGTCCTTGGGTCGACCTTCGCACAACTTCTTCAGACATTGCTTCAACGACCCATTGAAACGCTCTGCAAGATCATTGCACTGCGGGTGATACGGGGTAGTAGTCAGGTGCCTAATGGAAAGTAACCGGTTCACTTCTTCCATCACCTGGCTAACAAACTGCGTCCCTTGGTCAGTTAGTATCTCTTCAGGAACACCAAGTCTGGGCCAAACTCCTAACAAAACTTCAGCCACCGTAACTGAATCAATGTTCTTCAACGAAACGGCCTCCGGGTATCGGATAGCATAATCAACAATCGTTAACACATAACGATTACCACTTTCTGACGCAGGCTTTATCGGACCTATCAAATCCATAGCCACCTTTGAGAAAGGTTCATGAATCAGAGGGGTGGTTCCTAGTGGAACTGGGCGATGTGAGGTCTTAGGTGCCACCCGCTGACACTTGTCACACGACAGACAAAACCTCCTTACATCCCCATACACACCTGGCCAGTAGAACTCCCTCACTAACCTATATCTCGTCTTTGCCACACCCATGTGACTACCAAGTAGATTCTCATGTGCTAGCCTAAGCACTTCTTCTCTCTTAGACCGAGGTACAATCACTTGCTTATACCTCTTGGAACCTTTCCGGGCATATCGATACAAGATACCCCGTTTCAGCGCGAACTCTTCCTCACCGTCAGGTAAGTTTCGCACGGACTTCTCCTATGCATACCCGCGTATCCTGTTAAGGGTAGAATCTTCCTCTTGAAGTCTCCTTAATTCACCAGGTAGAAAATTATATATGGGTGAAGTCGAGGGGTTCAGCGGCTTCGACCCTGATCTTCGCTTCATAGACCTCGTCTCCACGGACCCCACGTGTACGGGTGTACACGTCATAGGATTAGGCTGTGGCAACACATACCTACATCCTAAAATTACGTCATGCGACAACCCTGACAAGTACGCTGCTTGAATTCGTCCTTTCCCCTAAGACGAATCAAGATCGATGTAAACAACTGGAAGGGAATCTTTACTCTTATTAGGAAATTGGACTTCAACTGTCTCACCTGTATAATCAGCAGGTTTGACAAATTTGCTATCCACCAAAGCTGGATAACTACAACCGGTTTTATACAACACAGTAGCCTTCTCTCCATTTACCGTTGCTGTTGCTGTATTCGACCACTGCTGGTTTACATTTTCTACCAGTGTCACTACATTTATCGAGGGACCATATTTCCTGCAGTTCTTGAGAATATGGCCAGGTTTGTTGCAACCGTAGCACACAACTTCATCTTTCTTACCAGGGGTACCTTTATCTACCCCTTGGGACTTTTCTGAGCCACGGTGCTGATCACGGCCGGGATTATCAGCCCCTAGCTTCCCACCATTTTGACCATTCCACCTAGGAGGTGTCAAACCGTTAGCTCTGCTAAAGTCGGAGACGCTGGTTCGATTCCTGCCACTCCAGGTGGTCGGACGAGAGTGTACACTCTCATATCGTTCAGCCATCACATTGATATCTTCTAAGGTTACGAAATGACGCTCCGCTAAAAATACGATCAGGTCTTTCCGATATGTACTGAGGACATGTTCTTTCAAGATCTCTTCCCGTATACCTTCATAAGTAAGCGCGGCGCCTGTCATTTTAATCCATTTATCAAAATGCACGCGTACACGAGTATGAAATTGTGCACGTGTCTCCCATGTTCGCTTAGACGACTCTCTGAAAAGTTTGCGAAAACATTCAGCCGCCAACTCGTAATGCCGTAACAGCGCTTTCTTTAGAGTGTCGTAGTCATCTAGTTCAGTGGGTGCCATATTATGGTAGACATCCTTGGCAGCTCCTTGCAGAAATGCAGAAATTTTAATGGCCCACTGGTCTGTGGGTATATGATGGATTAACGCTAACTTTTCAAACTGCGTTAAAAAGTTATAGATGATTTCGTCCTTGTCGTTAAACATCGGCATGGCTATCTGGACGATACGTCTATCCTCTGATCTTTTACTTGAGGGTCCTGAATGTTCATTCAGTTCTTCGCCCCTCCTAGATTCCGCTTAAATCCTTAGTCTCTCCATGGCTAACGCATGTTCTCTCTCCCTGGCTCTTTCTTCGGCTTGGAATCTGGCTAACTCGACTTCTCTTTCTTTTTCCCTTCCTTCGGCTTGTCTGATTCTTTCTCTTTCTTTTCCCTCGGCTTCTCTCAGCCTTTCTTTTTTCACGGCTTATCTCTTTCTTTCTCTGCCGCCTGCTGTTCTCTGTATTCCTTGAGACTCCGCTCTACACATTCCGCTAATTGGGTCCCTTCCTAACCTAATTTGTCTCGACCAATAGACTTAAACTCTCTGGCTAACTGCCTATCAGTTGCCATCCTAGTCTACTCGACTGTATCACCAACCAATTTACTTAGCTCAAGTATTTACTAACTTCTTACTGCCTTACAGGAAACAGCTTTCCTAAGAATACTTACCCGTATTCTATTCTAGTAAAGTCTTAACCTACAGGCTTACTTAAATCACTGAAAACAACCTAACAACTTTTGGCAGTACAAAATTCGGAATTTTCCCCAAATTGAGCTTGCTCGCACCTACAATGTGCAATTACTCCCCCGAGACTTCTTTAATTAGTTCTTCTCGCAAGAGTAACTAAAGGCAATATTTCTTCTGAATTAACCTGAATTCAGACTACGACAACACTATCAGCAGTTCAGGTACGGAATCTTAATTTCTTACAATGTCATAACAAACATTAAAGAAAATATCAACAATGGCATGCACAAAGTACAGAATGCATAGATATTGACTCGATTCACACTCGTAATTCCTTGCTTAAATAATAAACAAAATTATGACTGCTATTGTACTCTATTTCTATTCAGATCTGCCCAGTCAGCTCTGTCATCGCTTGTTCAAAATATCCCGGACGATAGACCCCACTTGTAAAGGGATGGGGTGGGGGGAAGGTGTGATGGACGTGCCGTGCGACGTGAGACATGCGTATGCCCCTCTGTTAATTGATAAGGCGATCGTTATCTAGAGGATGGCCTCGCTCAATGTTATTCCCGGTGTGAATAGATAGAACACTGACAGAGAACTAAGCAAGACTATTGAGAAGAAATAAACAAATACGAGCCCCCTTAAACAATAAAATAAAATAATTAATTAATACATAAGCTAAAATTGTAATTACAATCCAACCGATTTACATTAATGGAATTTAATAGCAGTGTTTAATTTACGGATTCGTTCATCATAGTAACAAGTGGTGAAAAGAGTACAATGTCCACGCCTGACTTGCATCACCTGGCGTCGTTCTTTCTTGACTTTGTGTATTCCACGTCTAGCGTGAATTCTTGGTTCTTCCTCTTGATCATTTTATTCTGAACTCTCTATTTGCGGACTTCCCTCTTGGACTGTCCTCATCGGGTTTCTCGGGGAGGATACAGAAAGCTGTTCCCTTAAATGACAAAATTACGACTAAAGCTATATATGTTCACCACCTATCCGTATATATAAAATTCTCTTACTTCCGTTATTCAGAGACTTAAATAGCTATCCACACTGCATAATGTGACCTTAACGATTAACGGTCCTTACAAATATACTGTATTTGAGGTAAGGTACAATCGTTATCTATAGTTTGACCATTGCAATATACCAAGTCTGACCTGAATTAAACAGTTCATCGTCCCTGTTCCACGCGGCAATTGCCGTATATATCAGCATACATTACTATACGTCTTCTTACAGCTGGCTAGCCAGTTCCACTCAATAAGATAAATGCTCGATTACTATTGCATAAGATTCACTAAATTCTAGCTTACAGTAACCAATAACCTGCAAGATCATCTGAGCATTGCAAAATCGTATATAAAAATGAAATTATCATTAACTCACGATAAACAGTATCATCCAACAAACAAAGGAAATTAATTCATACATCCCTATAAAATACTACACATTTGAATATTTACATCATAAGCATATCAAACACATTTGCATAAAACCAAACAACAAAATAGAAAATTACATGGAAATTAAAATTGCGTACCTTAATGCTGTTTCTTTTCCACACAATCGTGCGTCCTAACATTATAGCCTGTCTTTTTCTTTCAAGACAGCTATCTGGCCTCACTACTTCGTTAACGAGGGAAAACTCTATTCTCAGATTTTTCCACCGGAGTCTGAAATTCGACTTCTCGCAAGCAAAATTGGACTAAAGAATTCTGAGCCAAGTCGCTACCTTAAATTCAGATTACTTCCAAAGTGTACGCCTTAATTTTAACTGACCAATCGAAAGCAACTGTTGCAAAATCTTTCCCAAAATAATCATGTCTTTCGTCAGTTTTCGACAGCCTAGAATATGCTGCAATTAGCTTAACTTTGAAGATCAATTATTTGACATAAGGTCCCCTCCAAACAGATACGGTCGTTGGCTCTAATGTACTCTCAGCTACTGAAGCTTAAACGTAAGCCCTTTTATGTTTCACAGATGAAAGAAGGGAAGTATCAAAGTGAACTTTATCAAAGACTTTTCTGGCTTGACTATGATAAAATTTTAATGCACAATTTATTCAACTTTAGGATCCAGTACTTCTTCAAAATTCGACACATTACAGGCTTCTTTCCGGTTTGATGTTAAAAAGTATCATTTTAAAGTCACTTGCTTCCATTTTCGGCTGGTGTTTCACGCTGTTGGTTAGTTGGCATTAAATACTTAGGGATGCAGCTCGTAAAATCGAATAGAAGTCGCTAGGGAAAATACGGAAATATCGGATCGATCCATGAAGGTGTAGATAGGTTAATATATCGAACAATGACGAGCGAAGATGGTTGTGGGTCCACAGACACGCATTTATACATTGCCGAATAACCTTTGGTTGTCATACAATCTTTGTTTTCCCACGTTTGCTTATACGGCCACGGAGAGATTGTCCACGTTTATTTGGTCCCTCCTCTGATTCGGAGAGGTATTCTTCCATGGGATCCACATCCTTCTCGAGTGGCACGTCCTTTTTTAATAGGAAACCACGGAACCCCATATACATGTCTTTGCAAAGTTTTGTGTGCACGGAGAAAATTCTTCCGAAATGATTGGACATATTCTTCGCCTATTTTTCTATGGAGTTCAACAACTTTATAAAAAAAATCCACATACAGTTATTACCTTATAGTCTTTGAAATCCAGCCCACTCTTTGAATACCAATCCATGCGATTTCATGTTGAGGTAACTCGTTTGCGTTTCCGCATGTCTTTCAGACTCTAACATATAATCTTATAATTCTATTAAACCAGGTTCTTTAGCGGCAAACTCTAGGGGATATTCACAAATTATCTGCCGTACCTCTTCATTAAAACGTTTATTCCAACGTTGATTAATAATTGGCTGTTGTTTTGTGGAAGATTCGCAAGTTCCTCTCCATCGTCCTCTTGCATGCCTTCTAGCCTTTTTTGAATATGTAACACTTGTGCTGGCGCACGTCTGATTACTCCAGGTTTTCTTTCTGTTCAAATCATCGCTGGTGGTTTCTGCGACTTTCTGCACCTTTTCTGCGGATGGATCTTGGCTACAATATCTTTTTTTGTTTAATCAGTGAGGCAAACTTTTGTTTGAAGTCCGCTGTGAGGTCTTCCCATGCAGTCTGTTGTGACTGTAACATATCTTTGACACTTTTGTGGCTGGATATGACATTACGGATCAGTTCCAAGTGTTTGCAGGCTGCATTACGGTGTCGGTCAATATACTTTGTTATGATATCACTGGCAGGTTTCGGCATTATATATTTATCATATTATTTAAAGATGTGTGGGAGACGCATTCGCGTCTGATACGTTTGCGTCTTGATTCGAGAGATACTTGCGAGGTCCACCGCTCAGATCAATTGTGAGAAAACGAGGTCCAGGGTGACTCGCACGAGCATATTCCGAAACTCATCTCATGAGTGGTTGGTAGAACACCTAGTCCAATAAATGTTTGTGAAATCATGCGCTTCGTTGGCGCGAAACGTCATCAACACGTTGCAGTTGTCTCGGATAACATATGTAATCTTGTTTCGGCCTCTTGCGTGGTGTATACGGGAATCACTGTGTTATTTAAAAATCCGGCAATGGATGTTTTAAAGATTTTTACCTTACCAGGATCAGAAACTACAATCGCTTCAATCCTGGCTGTTATTTAATCGACTTCAATATCTTTTTCCTCAGCGCTGTAAAGTCGTGTGTTTCTACAATAACATATACAATGTTTGTTGGGGTGGTGAGTTTTCGCCGGTAGTACTTGTGAATAAGATCCACATGGTCGATAAAGGTAATTATGCGAGTTTACTTCGATACCAGATTTAAGGCATGGTCGAGCACCGACGACACTACCTAACGCGAGCAAATGCGATTTGCTATATACGTAATGGGATATATTTATATATTCGGATTGTATTCACTGAGAGAAATAACCATCTATATTCTAGATTGATGGTGTACATAACTTTAAACGTATGTTCTCCTCACTGAATATACAGGGTTATAGAAATACTCTCAGTAGATAGTATTTGATTGCACAACCATTCGCTGTCAAATACTTTTCACCTATGATAGTAGTTTCCAATTTTCTTGTTGATTAATCCTTGGTGATCTTCGGAGTTGCTACTGTCTTTACTAATTGTTTCAATGTCATCACTGACTTGTTCACTACTTGTTTCGGTTTCTCCACTGGGTGGCCTAGTCAACGACAGCGACTTGCGTTTTTCTTGCACAACATCATACATTGACATTTTGGGATTTATTTTTATAAGCTTGATCAAGCTTACGTCGTTGTTCTTCCGACTCGATTTATTTATCAAGAACTCCAGATACGTACTTGAAAAATAATACATCTTTTGAGCCTGTTTGACAAATATATGTGATGCATAATAGCAAAACAGTGATTGAATCGTTTTCCTTTGTTTGTTTAATATGATTCCTGCATTAAATAGACCAATAAACCCTTTTAAAATACTATATGCATCAATTTGTGAAGGTTCTGCCATTATATTTATATACCTCGGTAATTCTCCGCAATAATATATTCTCACATAATCTCTATAAAATATATTGTAGCCACAATATTCTCACACAATCCCTGCAAAATATATTGTGCATAAATAGAGCCCCAATCAATGTAAAATATTCTCATACAAAGAAAACAGTATCAGCAAAATATTTTATATGCGATATCGACATAATGATCATATTCCTGTAGTGATTTGGGCCTGACACAAAAGGCATATTTGCAAAATAAATCATATACTGTATGGTCCCAATCAATAATAATGTATTGTACTCACTATGGCACCTAGTATATATATATATATATATA
>JAECUM010013154.1:0-49763 GCA_016617855.1 Megalonaias nervosa | reverse complement strand
CATGATTTGTGTTATATATATATATATATATATATATATATATATATATATATATATATATATATATATATATATATATATATATATATATATGATGACTGCTCAAAAGTTGAACCATCTGCAATATGTTGAAACAAGAAGGAACTGACACTCGACTGTGTGAATAAAATTTCCAGGAAGACATTTCTTCTAACTACTGAGTGTCGAAACCACTTCTGATATTCTTCAGCAATAACATATTCAAATTCGCCACTGGCAGCCATACTGTATGTAAGATTAGCTCCATATTTTTCATTTACGACAAACTAGACATCATCATTGCAAAACTTTTGATGAAAACCCTGTCTTCGTATGACTGATCTATACAGGAGAATTTAACATGTTCAACATGTTCATTGTGGCAGTCATATCTGAGGTCAGATTGGCACTGTTTTCATTCAGGACAAACTATTTACATGTATCATAATTAGTATTCTGGTGAAATCCCATGTCAAGATGACTTTCCATTTAGGAGGAGTAGCAATAACAAAATTTCCCAGATAGCTGCATGGTGGTGACACTGGATTGCAGATTGGCACATTCTCATTTAATACCAATTGGACATAAATCTTCTGGAATGTTGATATTACTTACCATCTGGAAGCAGTAGCAATAAGATTTTCAAGATTGCCGCTGTAGTGGCCATATTGTATATCAGACTGCACAACTTTTATTTAAGACCAAACAGACACTATAAGAAGCTTTCCAGTTAAAACCCCAAGCTGATATGACTTTCCATTCAGGAAGAGTAGCTTTCAAGATGGTTACTGTGGTAGCTATCTTGGAAGTCTAAGTAGCACCATTGTCATTTAGGACCAAATAGACATCACAAGTCATCTTCTGGTCAAAACAACATGTCAATAAGACTTTCCATTCAGACAGAGTAGCAATAACAAGATTTTCAAGATGTATGCTGTGGCAGCCATATTGGGCATGAAATTGGAAATATTTTCCTTTAGGACCAGTTAGATTTCATAAAAAGACCTTTAGTGAAATCCCCATACTAATTTGACCACCAATTCAGGAGGAGTAGTGATAAAAAAGGATTTTTAAGATGGCCATTGTTGTGGCCATATTGGAATCAGATTGTCCAATTTTAATTTAAGACCAAACAGACTGCATAATAAGTCTTCTGGTGACAACCCCATGCTGATATGACTTTTCATTCAGAAGCAATAGCAATAACAAAATTTTTAAGATGGCTGCTGTGTTGGCCATGTTGGATGCCAGATTGGCACCATTTTCATTAAAGACCAACTCAACATCATAAGAAGTACTTCAGTGAAAACACTATGTTGATATGACCATCCATTCATGCGGAGTAGCAATAACAAAATTTTCAAGATGGCTGCTGTAGTGGTTATATTACATATCTTGGCAGCATCATTTTCATTTAGGACCAACCAGACACCATAATAAATCTTCTGGTGGTGAAAACCCCATGTTGATAAGACTTTCCATTCAGGAAGAGCAGCAATAGAAAGATTTTCAAGAGGGTTACTGTAGTGGCCATATTGTATGTCAGATTGGCACCATTTTCATTTACCACTAGACATCATAAAATGCCTTTTAGTGATAACCCAATAATGATATGACTTTCCATCTGGAAGTAGTGTTTTGATTTTCAAGCTGACTACTGTGGTGGCCATATTGGATATCACATTGGTACAATTTTTATCTAAAACCATCTAAACACCAAAAAAAGCCTTGTGGTGAAAATCAAATGCTTATATTACCTTCTTTTGGAATAGTAATAATAACAATTTTAAGATGGCTGTTGCAGTGGTCATTCTGGGTGTCAGATTGGTACTATTTGTATTATCTACTTAAACCCACATGTTGATATCACCAGCCATTCAGGAGGAGTAGTGCTAACAAGATTTTAAAGATGGACACTGTGGCAGTCATATCAGATGTCTAAGCAGAACCACTGTCATTTACAACCAACATAACATTATAAGACTTCCAGTGAAGACCATGTGTCAATGTGACTTTCCCTTTAGAAGAAGAAGCAATACCAAGATTTTCAAGACTGAAACCATGGTGGTCATACTGTATGTCAGATTGACACCATTTTCCTTTATGACCAACTAGACATCATAAGAAGTATTTAGTAAACTCCCATGTTGATATGACAGTTTTCTTTAATGATGAACTGCACATCATAAAAACTCTTCTGGTGTAAACCCCCATGTTGATGTGACTTTCCTTTCAGAAAGAGTAACCATAACAAAATTTTCAAGATGGCTGCCATGACCATACTGGACAATAGACTGACACTATTTTCATTGAGGACTAACCGGACATCATAAGTCTTTCAGTTAAAACCCCATGTTGATAAGAATATCCATTCTGGAGAAGTAGAGATAGAAAGATTTTTAAGAAGGTGGCCATACTGGATGTCTGAGCAGCACCTAGACCTTAGAATAATTGTGTGTGTGTGTGTGTGTGTGTGTGTGTGTGTGTGTGTGTGGTTTCATGGCATGGTTTCTTGGCAATCCTCCAAGCAGATTAGGAGAAGTAGCAACAAGAAACTTGTGCAAAAATGACTGGATGCCGGATGCCAGAAAACAGGCCATCCTATAAGCTTTACTGGTCTATGTACCAGTAGAGCTAGCAACCAAAAATATATACAACTGAATATAAAATTGTATTTTTGTATAGTACCACTTTTTTATTTTATATAGGAACTTCTATTAACTACAGTGAAACCCCACTGTAACATGCTTCACTATAACATGAATTTGGATACAACATGACTGTGGTGTTGCTCCCAAAATTTCACAATAATTTCACCAATTTCTTAAAGTGTTGCAAAGTTCTAGTGCCAAGGTAAACAAGAATTAATAATTTGGCAAGACAATCTATATTCTTGAAGAAAAATGTCTTTTCTCTGCATCTTTGTTTATATAAATTAAAAAAATATTTTAAAAAATTTTATTGTGAATTTTCATTTCAATTGTATCAATTGCTGCACTTTTCTCTTTGTTTGCTGTCAGCTCTTTAATAAAAAAAGATAATTGTTAATATAATTACTATTGAACCATCAAGAATAAAGCCATTAAGACTTCTTTGTGCCTTTCTTCAAAGCATCCTGTGTATAACTGTTGCTTAGTTCTGGGTAAATAACAGTCAGCAGATGGTTGCTCAGTCAAATGACATAAACAACCAAGCACCAAATAATGTGGTGGCAGGAAAAGATTTCTCACTTGAATTTTTAACAGTTACTAGTAATCTACCTACCTAATTATAAATATTGCTAATTATGAATGCCTATCTCACAGCATAAGAATGTTGAAATTATTAGGCTATCAAGCACATGTGGCTTAATGATGTTATCAATCATCATATTCACATTTGTATGCAATCTAGCAGAGAAAATTCCAGCTTTTGGAAAATTATATGGACACTGCCTAATGACCTCGAAACACACACATGAACACATATAGACTGAACGATAGATTGTTCTGTATCTTCCTTACATTATTGCTAGATCAATTTCGGCATTGTATTCAGATACATTAATATCTTTTGTGAAATGACCAGCTGGCACATATACATCTCTGAACATATTTTTGATGGAATTATTATGGAATAACTGTTATGGATGGATTCAATGAGATTGGCCAGTAAGCATAGATACTTGAACAATTCTGCAGTGCTAAAACAAAATTGGATAGCCTGATGCCCAGACCTCTTTAAATTTAGATTGTGTCCCACATGTATTTTAATTGCATTGTCAATCAGACTTGTCAAAATAAAAATAAAAAGTGTTATTAAAAGCTTTAGAATGATAATTGCAACAGAGACCCATGCACTGATAAATACATATGTGTCATGATGCGCTATACATGTACATACCAATGAATGGTTTTCTGTTTAAAATAAAATATTATCCAGTATGCAATCAATATGTTTTTGCCATTTCCCATTCAATATGCATTGATCTAAAACTGTAACTGGTCACTGAAGCACAAGCTTTGCACCCACTCCTATACACCCTCTTCCTCCCCTGCCCTATGTGTGGAGTCTAAGGGATTACACATGAATCATTTTGACTTTAGATGACTTTTTGCAGTTTGCACAATATGCTTCACAGTATAATGGCACTCTGTGAATCCAGACCATAGTGTTATGGCAGGGTTTCACTGTACAGTGCATATAAATTTGCAAAGAAAACAATTAAAACTATTAAAATCACTACTAATATATGTTATCATCAGTTACCTTGCTTTTCAACAACAGGCTGTCTCCTTGCCTTCCTCTTTCTTACTTTCTCCTGAGTTGCCATTATTCTATTTGTATATGTTCAAGATCCTGACCAGCAGGATTTTCTGAAGAAAATTAAAATAAATCTATATCATAAAAAGTCCAATGAAGGCAACTTTGTACAGGGTTTGAGTCAACTCAGTCCATAAGTTTGTTAAAAGTTCACTCAAAAATAAAACTAATTATAATATTTGAAAGGTACTGAAGAAAAAAAAACTATACTGGATGCAAAATAAGTGATTCTTAAAGCACATGTACTAAAATGAATGGGGGGGGGGAGTATCTGTTTTCAAAAATACAGATTTTAGCATGAAATGAAAAGTTTTGGACTTGGCAAATAATAAGGTATCCAGAAGGTGGGGTGGATCTGCTTACAGCCACTAAAACAAGCTATGGTATTGTTGCCACTTCAAGCTTGTTTAAAATTATCCATTCGCAAATTTAATACTTCTGAAGAACAAGCATTTTTGCATGGTGATTTTAATATTATTAATATAGATATCAGTCTGAGACATATTTATCACATGATGCTTAGATGCATGTGCTGAAAATAATGGGATTTAATGAGGTTTTCACACTTACTAAAAGAAAAAAGGAAAGAAACTGAAAACCATTCAAGGCAAGTGTTTGTATTTTATGACGAATACAGTAGTGACTTTAAGTTTCATTTCAGTTGGATATCTTTATTGCGCTGGCTGAGCTGTTAAAGCTCGGCAAAAAGGTCGTATTATTGATTACAATTTACATATAAAGAAAACATGAAAACTTGCTGTATGATATACATGTATTATGTATAGGTAAAGTACATGCATTGATACGAGCCTATGTGGGACGACGGTCACCCAAAAAGGTTTATCGATAGAAATTATCTGACCTAAATACAGTAAAAGAAAGTATGTTTTTAATAAGAAGTCCCTTGTGTTAACCGGTAATATATAAATTTAAATAGATATATTCATTTGGACGTGAAGAATGTTGACCTTTTCAGATTTACAAAAAATGCAAATGCAGGTGCTCAATCAGTCGCCATTTTGAAGCCGTCGTAAACAACTATGGCGACAATCACGTAAATAGAATGGTTCACAAACAAACAACTTAATAGCATATGGGTTCCACACATATTACAGAATCCGACATCTTCGAGGAAAATAAAAATGCTAGCAGACGAACAAACGTACGAAGAACCACACCAAATTCTGTATTACACCCTTCCATTTGGAAAGTATGACAAACCATTCTTATTAGTCGATGCGACAGTAAAAAACCAAAAACAAAAAAACAAAAAGGTGTTGAATGAACAAGTTTTTCTTTTTGAGATGAGAGATTTTGTTGGTCAATTTCTTGTGTCACTGATAGATCAATGTTATTTTTTCTGACGTTACTGGTAGCAGGGCCGAATTGAAGATGGGGGTGGAGTTTTCAGGGTATCCGCCCTCCCGGCGGAAAACAACAATACCCCCAACCCCCTCCCCAAAAAACAAAAAACGTACACACACACACACACACACACACACACACACACACACACACACGCACGTTTCTTGGGTATTTTTCACACTTTGAGTAAATAGACACATAGACTTTTGCTTTGGTGCCATTTTGAGGAAAGTTAGGGCCGTTTTGAAATTTTGGACCCCCGCCCGCCCAAACACTTGACCTGATCCAGCACCGGGTGGCACCACTGGAAGAATCATTGGTAGTATAAAAACGTTAGTACGCTATCTTTGAAACGAAAAATTACAACATGAAAGAATCATATGGAGAGAACTTAACGTTTCCATGTTTTTGCATGCAGTTTTAATCTTCCCTTATGGTGTATAATTGCTTTCAAAATATGAAGACTTTCAGAATGTGATTTGTTTAAAAAAAAATATTTTTAATTTTTGAATTTTTTTTAATAATATCTCTAAGTTTATAATGTATAGTATGTCTGTGTAAAAGAAAGAACTTGCGAACCATGGTTTGGTTGGTTGGATGGATGGATGTTTTCAAAATTAAAAAAAAAACCCAAAACAAATCAACCAAATATGTGAACATTCCACATGACATTTTCAAGTCCTTCATTCAACCCATCAAGTGTTTATGTAATTCACCCCTTTATTGCCAGTGTGGGGAGGAATAACCTATCTAGCTTTTCAGTTCTGTAATATATCATGTAAACAAATAAATTGTTTGTCAGCAAGTTCCGTGGTATTGCCATGATGAGTAATACAGCACTTGTGCCACATTAGCCAGCCTGTCATCACCAAACAATGGACATGCAAATCAGCTATACAATCTCCCAGACAAACTGTAGAATGTATTCAGAAAAATGATGGAGTTGATATATTGGTAAATAATAACTTATTAGTGCATAAATTACAGCATAATTAATATAAATGAGTGGTCTGTGCTGTAAGTCAAGCCCTGCATGCACAAATATCTCTCTAGATAGTTTAATAATATAGTTCTTAGCTAACTTGTCTGAATTTTTTCATACTGACCTCTTAACTTTTTGGAAAAATGGAGAATGCATCACCTACTCATTAGCATAACTATTCGTTTTCAAGTTTTATATTTAAAAATATAAGTGATGAAAATTTCAATAAAATTAGATGAAAAATGCTCGAATTGCAGGAAGTTTAATTTTGTGTGTTATAAAGGAAAACTGCAATTAAAATGCCCCAATTGCCATTCAGCAGACATTATATAGCCATGCCCCAGTTGATTTTACCCACATTTGGGCATTCGCCTTTTGTGGATGAGATTCAGTTCTAAAATTCAGGAGATAAATCACTCCCCTCCAGTTGAGGAAATGGGGGGGGGGGATTTTCTAAAAATAGAAATATTTAGCAAAGAAATGATGGCATGGCCTGCAAATAAGATGGACAATTTATGTGCTTTTGGCTGAATATTTTGTGAATTTTTTTAGAAATTGATGTTAATCCTGCAGTTATGCATCCTAGAATAAATATTGGATTGATATGCAGAAAAGTGTGATTATGCGCTGTAGTTTTTGGTATTATTTTGTCTTTGGACATTGATGCAAGACATACACTTTTGCAAGTTCTTTCATTTATGGTAGTGAAAGGTACTTTTTGGTGAAAAATGTTCAGGGAAAATTGTCATTCAGAAACCAGGGCGACTGGTTTATTTTTCTTTTTACAATTAATGTAAACTTGCATACGTATGTATATATTTTTTAAAGTTTATTAAGTTTTCTTAGGCTAATCAATTAATTGCTTGAAAAATAATTATTTCACAAAACATTTGACAGGAAAACATGTTTGGTGGCCAAACACATATGCACAAGACCAGTAACATGTAAATTGCATTTATATGTGACAGTGTTACCATGGAATCCTAATGCATTTCAAACAAATGTTACTTTTATATATATATATATATATATATATATATATATATATATATATCACACAAGAATGACCAAAATGCAACATAGGTTTGCTAACTTTGATCATCAAACTAGAATTTGTATCAGCAATGCTCATATGCTGAATAGAAAGAAAAGACAAATGATAAAGAAACATTTTCATTCTGTGCGTATTATGTGTGTTTCTGTATATCTGTATGTTTGTTCATTGCTGCATGTACCTTATTATTGTCCCCCATCCCTTCAAAGAAAAGGTAAGGGACATAATATCCGCTTCTCTCTATCCATCTGTATATCTGACTGTCCATCATACTTTTCCTTCCAAACTTTAACTTTAAAGCCCTTGAGATTAATAGATGAAACTTTGTATACTTGTACATCATCACGAGAAATATATCACATATCACATGGGAACCTGTCTTCAAGGTCAAGGTCACAGCTCAATATTTTATTTTACATTTTCCATCACTTTTTCCCTTCTGCTCAATAACTTTGAAATTGTTTGAGAATAAGGGATGAAACTTGGATAACTCATACATCATCACTGTAAAATGTTTACAGAACAGATTGGGGTTGCAGTCTTTATGGTCAAGATAACAGTTCAGTGTCTTGTTTTCCGTCACTTTCCATTTCTGCTCTTTAACTCCAAAGTCATTTGAGATCAAATGATGAAATGTTATATTTATAGGTTACTGCATTTTTATGGGAAAATATGAACGAGTTTTTCGGATGGCTATACTGCACAACCTTGGGAGTGCAGTATATCCATCCGACCAAACGAGTTCATATTTTCCCATACAAATGGAGTAACCTTTTTATTATATGCTCATTTTCTTATTCTACCCAAGGTTTAAATATATAAATAAAATTACACTACAAGAAACAAAGTAACTGAATGTATGCCGTATTCCAAACTAAATATACAAGCGTAGCTGCATCATTACACAACAACATTATCAATGCGCACGTAACTCCGTCCAGATAAATTTGAAGTTGGTCGCGCACTAGACGTAAGTTTCGACAGAAAATGGTGTCTGGTCTACTTAAAATTGAAATTTATTGTGAATGAATGCGCATTGCAACAACTTTTCCATTTGATCTGGAATGAATACGTTTTGGTATTTTTGTCGATTTGATGCAATTTCGTGATTATGGTCTGGATTTATCTACATGAAGTAACTTACATTGGATTCCAGCAGATTCTGTGCCAGTTCTACATGAAATACATTGTGCGTGTTTCTGTTCTGTCACTGAATGATTCAGATCATAATGTGGGAAAAATATGAAGTCTTTTAATTGCAATTATCGAAAAGACGCTGTGGAATTTAATGTTTATTTCATTTTGAGTGCAGTATGGAGGATGTAACTGCACTTGGAATATACTCGAAATTACAGTACAATTTCGAACTGTGTGATCAACCTTGAGAACCCATGACATGGCTCATGTAATTTGGATTTGCAGAACTAAGAAAGTACATTTTGAGGAAATTCGGGATGTAAAATTGTAAGTATATTTTTGCCATTTTTTATTACCCGCTATAGAAGACAGCTTGTCTTATAACTTGCATGTTATTTGTAGGGACCCTGTCTGGCGTCTATAGCTAGCCTAAATCTGAAACATTGTATCAAAAAAGTTAACACGGAATGTGCTAAAGCTGCTGATATGTGGCAGTCCATGAAACATCTACTTTAGTTCATTCAGAAACAAATTTAATCAACCAAAACGTAGAGCGTCTACTACATGAGTGTACATGATTTGTTTACAAAGTAGTTCCTAATATACTGTTGGGCACACATATCTTGCACGTGAGTGCAATATGAAGGTGTGCAATATTGTAAAATATTGTACGATTCTGACAATGTAAAGTTAACGGAGAAAAAAATGAGCATATAATAATACCATATTCAGGTTGCTGTCTTTAAGGTCAAGGTCACCACTCAACATTATTTGTTTTCATGGCACTTTCTGCTGTATGATTTTTAAGCTGTTGTGATTATGGCATGAAACTTGGTATACTTATAGGTGATCACTAGGTGTCTCACATTGGAGGTACTGGTACAATCTTCTGGGTCAGAGTCAAGGTTCAATATTTAATGTTTCCATTACACAGTACCTTCTGCTGTATAACTTTAAAGCCTGTTGAGATTAAGGGATGAAACTTGGTTTACATGTACATCATCACAGGAAGGATAGTCATGCACCACATTAGGGGTCCTATCTCCAAGATCAAGGTAGTATCTCATTATTGTACATTTTCCATCATACTTTCTTTTCCAGTCAATAACTTTACAGCTGTTTGAGGTTAAGCGATATAACTTGGTATACATAAATGACATCATCATCACAGATTGGGTACCACATTGGTGGCCTCTTTCTTTAAGACCAGTGCCACAGTGTTATATATTAAATTTGTCTATTACACTTTCTTTTCCACAATATAATTTTAGAACCATTTGTGATAAAGAGATGAAACTTGGTATAACTATATAGCATCATGAAAAGGTGTCACATGGGGGTCATATCTTCAAAGTCAAGGTCACAGGTCAAACATTTAGATTTCAGTCATATTTGCTCTTTTGCTTTCTAACTTAAAGAGCTGTTTTGAATGAATGGCTGAAGCTTGGTATGCTTATAATTTGGACAGTTGCTAGCATGCTGAAGCGTTAGTTGCTTGATTATTTGACATCGACACACCAGCATGCCATATCTACAATGATGTACACCAAGCCTGTGATTGGATTTGTCTGGAATTTGTATTTTGTGATAGTTGATATGAGCTGCTGCACATGGTGCTGTCAGTTGCTTCCTTATGTTACAGACATCTTACATGGAGAACGTTATAGAGAGGAAATCAACCACTTAATTTCCTTGGCAATTATCTTTCTTTGTATTTGAAGGGAGTTTGAAAAGTTTTGTTTGGGTACTATTTTGAAAAATTTGGTTACCATGGCAACTGCTTTTAGCTGTTGAAGTCAAATGCATGACATTAGCATTAAAATGTCAGCAGTTGATGTGGAAGAAACTGGTTTCCCTTAAAAAGAAGCAGAGACTATAAAAACAATAACCCTTGCTTTGGAAGGCAGAAGTACTGAACCCGGAACCAGAGTTCATTACCACATTGAACTATGCTTGCAAGGAAAGTGAACCAGAGTCTCCTGAAAACTACATTGACTGTTTGAGGTTTTGTTGTTTTTGCTTTTAAATGGCACTGTCAATATATTATTGGTATATCATGCCAAGGAAATGGGAGCTAAGTGCCTTTACCACGGATACACTAAGATACCCAACTCTGACTGGCCTGGGCAGGTACTGAACCTGCAACCCTTGAATTATGAGTTTAATGTTCTACCACCTGAGCAGTTATTTTTAATGGTTGTTGTGCAAAGGGTACACGTTATACAGTATGCTTTGACTGGGATGAGCACCTTTACTTTTGTGATGTGGTACTCTTTGACTGAGATTGTAACATGTTTATTTTGGAAGGGGGGGGGTAAAGCTTTTCAAGTAGCCACCAAAATTTCTACTGGTACTTTGATCAGGAATATATTTTTCAGAGTGTCAAAAGCTGTAAAACGATATGGGAAACAGGTGATTGAAGAACAGGAAGAGAATCTTAATGAAAGTTTAGATGGAAAACACAACAACAGCAGTCATTTGCATAAGGTAGACAGAGTACCAGGAAGACAAATGATACAGGGAAGGTAGATGCTTTGAAATTAGATAATTATTTATTGGAAACTCATGGTAGAAAACATTACCATTACAAGCAGACATTGTCAACAACAGGTCATGCTATTACAGATCTTTTAAGCATTTGAATACTTGTATTTCACAATTTGAGTGTCTCTGTAATTAGATATTGCATGTTTCGAGGATTTAAGTTGATACATTTGATGTTATGTTTCATTCTATGTTCCTTTCACTTGTTACATATAACTAGGTTTATTCTTGTGTTAATTGAAACATTTTATATTAAATGATACATTATGGGAAATTGAAATACTAGTCAAATGCAACATAACAAAGTTCTGTTATATGTAAGTAAATACTTTTAAATGGGTTATTTATATAATAAGAGATAGCATATCAGATTGTGTTCTGTAACTTTCCGTTTCATTAATAAGAACATGAGTGTTGTCCGATATGTAGAAAACCAGTTTTAGTAAGCATTACTTTCTGTTTAAGACAGACAGCTTGGGATAAAAGAACCACTGAAATTCTTGGTATGGTAAGTTTTTTTGTGCATATTTGCAAATAGAACTTAAGAATCATTCACAATTGTCAAGGATTTCCCAATTGTACTTTTAAAAATAAATCATGCAGAATTACGAACATGGCAATTTACTCCAGTTAATTAACTTCCAGATGATCATATTTATATCAGAGTGATGTGATCCACTCCCAGTAGACAATTTCTGAAATAACTTGAGTTGCATCCTCAACCTGACTCTTCTTGTAGTTTTGGTTAGAAATCAATAACCAGCACTGCATAAAAACCACAATCCCTCGTTGAAGTTACATTTTCTACCATTAATACTTAGTCCTATTTCATAGTCAGATCTTTCAAATTCATATATCTGACATAATTACTTTTGTATTATCACAGCTCTGAGCTGGGTCTATTCTAGAATGTGCACTTGCAGGATTCAAGCTTATTGCTAAAAATTGTGCCAAAATATTGGCCGCATGAAAATCACATAATATTTTAAAGCCATTCTTTTATTTGTTCATTAACTGCCTCCACTGAAACTTCTCCCATTTTTGCAAATGGAGGGTGGAGGAGTTTCCCCTGAATTTGCAGTTCTAGATAGTCCCTGCTCAAAGTTGATCAAATTAAGGTCTATTCAAGAACTAGAAATTTAGGGTAGAAATATTACCATTGAATTGAAAATAAGTACTGTGAAAGGTACATTTTATGCCTGTCCCATGTTTGTTAGTCTTATATGTGAACACTAGTAGGGCATTGTGAACTCTGGACATATTGACCAATGGGTCTCGCCATTTTTTCTTATTACACTTATCATGACTTTGACCCATAACCAGTAGACCCCATAATTTAAACAGTTCTTTAGTACTCTTTTGAAGTCAATCAGCAAAGTTTGGTAAAGTATATTTGTATTGAAAAAATATTTATATGTAATTTTATTTTTCTTTGAGTCACAATAACCTTGACCTATTTACCTTTTGATCCCCAAATCAATAGACCTCTTTCTAACCATAGTTTGCTTAAGTAGTATGGTCTAGAATGAAAATTAATATGCTAAAACCTTTTCTTCTTTCATTCACAATGACCTTGACCACTGATCTTTTGACCCCATAATCAGTAGGTATCTTTTTTACCCATTGTGTAAGCATTCACATTGGTGAAGGTACATAAGAAATGAAGTTTTTGTGCAGAGGCCAGATTTAATTTTTTAGAAGTGACATTGACTTGCAATATTTTGGATTTTGTAATAAATAGGCTTCTTCCTTACTCCAGAGGCAAGCCACCCACAAAGTTTAGTCCAAGCCTGTGATGTAGAACTTAAGTTATTATGCATAAACTGTTTTTCTTTTTGTCACAGTGGCCTTGACCTTTGACCCCAAAATTTATAGGCTATTCACAAAGATTGGTGCAGATCTGTGTTGTAGAACTAATGCTATTGTGTAGAAGCCTTTTTTTCAGTCTTAGTTACCATTGCCTTTTGGCCCCAAATCAATACAGTTCTTGCTAACCCCAAATGCAGTCCATCCACAATGTTTGGTAAAATAAGATGGTATTGTTGCAAGAAATGAAAAAGGTAACATACAGATGATTGTACAGAGTGACATATATATATATATATATATATATATATATATATATATATCACCTCTATATATACATACATATATATATATATATATACATACATACATATATATATATATATATATATACTATATATATATATATATATATATATAGACACACACAGAGAGAGAGAGAGAGAGAGAGATGGACAATGTCATAAAGTTATATGCTCTGCCATTTGGTGGTCATGCAAAAACAGGTGAATTTTCTAAATAATGGGAAAGTTTTGAAGTAAACTGGATTTATTAAAGTAATGAAAGGTAGAGGTTGCCAACTTATGCTTGATTTTCAAAGATTCAGTTGAATTTTGTGTGAAAATGTTAGAAATTTTGTATTAATATCACATTCATGCACCTTAGAATAGACCCTGCTAATATGATTGATGAAAAGTTTGAAGTTTTATTATGGATTGTTGATATCCAAGTCCTAAATTTAAGAAAGAAAATGTACTCCTCACTGTCCTTATCTTACATTGCCTGTTCAGGTGACCTTCATATGAAGGTCATCTGTCTCCATGGAGTGGTGTGGTTGCATATGAGTCAATTCAGTATAACAATATGCTGAAAGGGAATATGTGAAAATTATGGTTTGAGACTCATCATAATTGCTCCAAAGCAGTGTTCAAATTTAATGTTTGCAAAATGTGAGGTAACTGGAAAATGCAAGTTGAGTTTACAGGCTCTTGCATCTTCTTGCAAGTGCTAAATTTTCCAGTGATACAATCAAATCATTAGTAAAACTACATTAAGTATTAAATTGAGCTAAATGGGTATGCATAATTCAGAAGCATAAAACAAAGCTTGCCTTGGAATCAATTCCCTTGCTGTGATATAAGCTGTTTAGAATGAAGCCAAATGCTGTGGGGATACAAATATCCTCTGATGATACACAGTGGACTAGGGCGTAACCATTCTATTTTCAAGGAGAAGTATGATATCTCCTTTGCACACATTCATTTTATTCAATTACAAATAAGGAAATATTTCTCTGATGTTATATTCATTCAGGTAAACTTGTTTACTATGGCTCTTCTGAAGCTTAATGTGCTAGTATTTTGGTTAGGATTGCTAATCACTGATATTTGTGCCACAGATTATCCCAACTATCCCTTAAAACAAAATGGGTTTCGTCCTCAATATGTTCTTGTTCAGTCTGGTGAGGCTGTTTATGAAACTCATGGTCCAAACATACATTTGTGTTTGTGTTTTTAAATATATTTTTAACCTAGCTTTAACAGTTTTAGTCATATCGCTATGATACATGCAGCATGGTAATTTCTAGTGATGTCCAGCACTTGGGCATCATGTCGCAGACATGTAGCATCATGTCCCACCAGTCACATTATCCTGATACCAGGCCAACCAGTTCTAACACTAATCTCTTAATGCTGAGTGCCAAATGAGGCAGCTGCTAGTAACAGTTGGTATGACTTGGCCAGGGTTTAAACCTGCGATCTCCCACATCTGAGGTGGATGCTCTAACCACTTAGGCCACCAGAGCTGTCTCCAAAAATGCAAACCTGGACATTTGTGAGCTTCAGCATAATGAGATTAGTGCACCATAGAAAATAAATGAAAAACAAGTTCCAGAACAAATTTGCCTATACTAATTTTGAAAATGCATGAGTTTGGTTTTATGAAGATTCAGCAGTTGTGATTAATAGTTGCGGTAAAAAAATTCCAATCTTTGATGGTTCTTGTGAAAAAAAATAAATTTGTCAACTATTTGAGCAATTAGAATCTAATATTTCTTTTTGATTTTGGTAAAATTATAGTAGGGGATTTTGGCAGCAAACTGTATTGGGATCATACTTTCTGGTCTGTGGTCATAATTGGATGTGACAAATTGCTCTTGGATTTTTTCAGGTTCATTTAGTGGGGATCCCAGATTGTACAGGGATGATCTAAAATTGATCTTAGTAACCTTTTGAAAGCTAATTCTTTCACATTTTGTGGGCAGGATGATGTTAAGTCTTATAAGGTCTAAAGTACAGTCTACCTTAGTGCATATTTCTTGAATTTGCAGTACCATTTTAAATTGCTAGTAATTGTGACGCCTATATATTCATTTGGTTGAGAATTTTTTTTAAAAAAATTCCTTCCTAGGTATATGACATACTAATTTTAAGAAATTTTGTTCCTGTCATTTGCATTATATTGCATTTTTGGAATTGGAATCACATACCAGATTTTCATGCCCATTAGAAATTGGACATCAGTTATAAACAAGAAAAACAATTCAGCTGCAAAATTATATGTAATAAATTATTCAAATGATAATTTTAAAAAATTACAGTTGAAACTGATAGAAAAGTTATGTAACTTCTTACTCCAAAATCCCTGGCTTACAGTGTAGATTAATGGAAGTAGCTGATAAATACAATTGACAGCTGAAATTGGATTTTCCAAGATGACATTTTTTCTGCTCACTAAAAAATACAAGTACTGAAGTTCATTCCTTACAGAATCGTGAACAATATCTGAGTATTTCTCATTGAATTTTCATGTCAGCATTGTGAAATGTAACTAAAATTACCAATTTTGTTTCATGCATGAATGATTTAAACACAATTCATATTGACATACAGCACACCACCATTCAATACATGCTGAAAATGACTGGTCTTTGTGCATGTATTCCACCCTGTTTGTCCAGAGTTCTAGAAGAGTCCATTTTTTATACTGTAAAGAAATCTAAGGAGGCAACTACATTATGGCCAAATAAAGCCAAATAGGAAAGCTGATCACTCCATAATAAATAGACTCTTCCACAGGTCATGGCAGCATAGAAAAAATGATGCACCACCCAGGTTTTTTTTAGCATGTATTAAATGAGATGTGTTACTCTCTATGTCGATTCAAATGATTTTCAAATACTTTGTGTATGGAACATATTACTTTATTAACTTTAGCTACATTTAACAACACTAACCTGAAAATTCACTGAGCTACAGACACGAATATCATTTGCAATGCTGACTGGAATGAACAATAGAAAAATTAAATTGAACCCTGCAACATATTGGCCTTCATTATCATTTAGTCACTGGTTTTCACTGCAATGTTCTGCTTTGTCAGAAATGTAGCCACACTATCAGCATAAAGAAATGTCAAGATGGAGAAAAAGAAGTTAGTGTACTTGACTTACCACCTATGAGCAATGATCTACCACATCCAAACAAGCTCTTTAGAAGGTATTACTAATTAATGATTTTGTTTAAGTCAGCATTCATGGGTTACTTTTATAATCCATTTATTGGGTTGCAGACTTTAGTTGTGCAAAGTATTCCATTCATAAGTTTAATGTCAATGAAAACATTGTGGACAACTTAAAATTTTCTGTTATTTAATGGTTCTCTGGGAATAGACTTTATTTTCCTTTCTGACCTTGGAAGTCACATTTTCTATAATGTTCACCTTGTGAAAAGGTTTATTGTGGTTGGGGTCAAAATGGTTAATTATTTAACTTTAGTGAAGATAACATTGTGACTTCTTATGCACAATGGACTCTCTTAAGAAGAAACTCTGGACTCTTGAGGGAAGTCTGGACTGTCTTGTGAGGGAATTCTGGACTGTCTTGAGAGGAAACTCTGCACTCTTGAGAGGGAATTCATACTAAAGAGAGGACTAGTTTAATACTAACACTAGGCTGTCACTGCATAATATTTCCTTGTAAGGCAAGGCGAGATCAACAACATAAAATTGATCTGCTTGACCACTTTAAAAGTCTTCATAGTTTGAAATGCAGTGCCCCTTTTCTCTTACTTTTGGTACAGCTCTCAAATATGATTAGAAAATGCTCACAAACTCAAAGAAAAGGATAAAGTTTATATATACATGTTCATGTACAGTAGTAGTATGAGGTTAGCAAAGTTTAATATATTAACCATTCTAGAAGTTGCAGGTTTCAAATGCAGTATATTTGAATAAGATAATTTAATTAGCTGTTGTGTTATCTTGGCTATCAAATGCCAATAATAAACTAGAAGGCTGACATGAATAGAAATACCAATGTCTGAGGGGTACATGGAAATTGTTTTTAGCAAATGGTACTTCTCACAAGATCACAAATGATTACTTCCATCACCTTAAGTTATTAACCTGTTTTCTTCAACTGCTGTGGCATCAAGCCTAATATATTCTGATATTCAAATGTATTTAAAAGATAAAATGACAACCTTTAATATTATCAGTGATCACATGTATATCTGTTACTGTTTTTATTGTTTTTAACATTTTCCTTTGTGTTATTAATTAGATGAAGGTGAATTTAAACCATCAAAGTGCTTGTCAGAGCATGTAAAGTAAGTACTTACGTTAGTCAACAGACAGGAAACTGCTGGTTTAGTTACAATAATTTGATAAGGCAACAAGGTGGGCAGACAAGAAAAACTGCTTTCTTCTTGGCAAGCTCTTTTCATCATGTCCACCTGTAAAAACGGTTAGTTGATCTCAGGGTGCTCAGTTTCAAAGATTGATTTTTTTTTTAACAAAATTATTTTCAGCATGTCTGTATTTTGTTACTAGAATTTGGGTATAGGCCATGACTATATCAGAAATATACCCAGAAAACCTTGTGAACAGTGGTATGAACTGATTAAAAATTTAGGCAACAGCATAAAATGTCAAGGGGGTCAGCTAACCTATGCCAGGTGTTTGCAGTAATTGTAAATTGTGATTTTAAACAGTAATATCAATCAATTCAAAATTTTAATATCTCTATAATTTAAAAAAAATTTATCCAGTACAATGAATCAGTGGAATGACAGGCTTCACTTAAATGACTTTGAATTCTCAGTCCTGGAGTAGAGCTTTCACCATGAAAACTAGAAGCAACCAAAACATAAAACAAAACAATTTAGACTGCACCACTCAGAGTTATCAAAGATAAAATGCATTTTATCTTTAATATTTGGTTTTGGTAGGAAGCGATCTGCAAACAGACCTTACCAGAAAGAGAAGGAAAATCATGGAATAGAATCTCATCTTAGACAACTGAAGGGAAAGCAGGCAAGATGGTATCATATGCATTATTAAAAATATTTAAAAGAGTTTATGAAATGATGAAATATTGACTATTTTGAGATTTTTTTTAAATCTATGGTTTAAATCATACCTTGTGTCTATTTTATGCACTGAATAAGCAAGTTTCAAATGATGTGCAAAAAAAGAACCATTTATTGTAGAAGATTCCATCAGATTTTTGTGCATTTTTTAAACTTTTGAAGTGTATTTAAAAGTGTTGTTAGAGTTAAGAGCTACCATAAATTAGTGAATATAACATGCATGCAAGTATAAGACACATGTATTACCCAGTTTTGCTATTGTGTGTAAAAAATAGATTACCAGCAGACATATATAACCTGCAGGTTTTCATAAAGAATAATAAATGACCAAATCTTTGTTGGCTTCTTTTCATTATAAATGTAGTATAAATATATAGGGTATGGTGAATCATCCTTTCTGTTTACCATTGAACTGCAGCAGAGCCATTTCAACCAACTGGGTCAATTCATAGTTTCCTCATCTTGAGCCATCTCAAACATTCTGTGATAATGCCACTTACTCTCTTTGTTAAATGCAGGACCAAAGCTGCACTATCTGTTACTGGTAAATCAAAATCAATAAAATAGTCAACTACTGATAAAAAATTGTCAGATGGCATGAACTACACACCTTCCAATTTTATAATAAACAATAATAACAATGGCTGCTATTTAAAATGGATTCCGATAAATAATTTGTTAGATGGCATGAACTACACACCTTCCAATTTTATAATAAACAATAATAACACTGGCTACTTTTCTGAATGGATTCCAGAACATTCTTCTGGAAGTCGACTCGTCTAAAATCTGACAACACTACAAATTGCTGCTCTTCATAAATTAGTAAGTTATTAAATTGAAGATGCTGGGTTTTTTCATGTTGATCTTGTCATCTTGTTATTATATCATCTTTAAACTTTGAAAATTTAGCTGATATGTAAAACACAACTATATAATCGACATTAGATTCATTTACTATTTCAAATTTTGTGTGTTGTTTGAAATAGGAAACAAGTTTTTTATAAAATAACTTCATTGTGGTAATACGAGTAAAAATCCAATTGTGTAACACACAGATATATATACCCCATGGGAGTGGAGGGGAGGGTGTGCTGTAGGGAAAAACTTAGATAACCTGCGTGTTATATTCGTTAATGTATGGTAGTTTTATTGATAAACAAGAAGCTATAGTAAGTCGATCAAATGACCAGATTGGAAATTAATTTTATTTGATACAAATGGTAGTAATGCATAATGTTAGTTCCATCTTATGCAGTGCATTAACTTGAATTATTGTGGAAAGTTTCTTTAATTGTTAAAAATTACATTTAAAAAACATACCATCAATTGTAATAGAACCTGGCCCCAGGTTTCTCATAATATTCAAGTTAATACAATATGAAAGATAGAATTCTTAGAGGGAATTTTTTTTCCTGATTAACCTATGATCTGCAAATTTTAAAAAAGTATTTTACGTTGAACACACAGTAAGTTGTACCAACTTCCATTAAGTTTCAGCAGCTCTGACGTTGGTGTGATATGGTCTTTTATAGTGGACAACACCAGAGAATCCAGAGGACACCACCCACCTTAGATGCGTAACTACCTACCACAGTGCATGCATTATCTAGGAATTAAACCTAGAACTGCATGCTGAAGTGCAAGTTTTTCAACAAATAACACAAATCATTTTACTTTATATTTTCTTAGTGTCAGAGAAGATGGCCCATTTGGTCCAAAGCAACACAATTTAGATGAGGAGTGGAAAGGACATCCTGATACAGCTGAGGTAGGATCCATGCCAGCACTGGTGTTCTCCTCAAAATCTCATCAAACAAATGATTTTACAAGTTTTCATTTCAAATTCTTTCCTTCTTTTAGGAAAGCAATCACATATGATATTATCAATAAATTATTGGGGAGGTTTTATATCATGAAATTTGTCATCCAGGAGTAATTTTGGTTGCATGTAGAAGTTGTGATTA
Organism: Megalonaias nervosa; assembly: GCA_016617855.1. Lineage (NCBI taxonomy): Eukaryota > Metazoa > Mollusca > Bivalvia > Unionida > Unionidae > Megalonaias > Megalonaias nervosa. Next base: position 29,216 of record JAECUM010013154.1, on the reverse strand, counting down.
TCTACCTGTCAGGGTATGATAAGAATAACAATTCACTTAATTATGAGAGGTTTTATTTCCTAGTATTAATCTATTAATTTCAGATTTCTTGAATCAGATGATTTATGCAACAAAATTGACCTGGAGTTAATTTAGTAAAAAAAAAAAGATATTCTTTGACTTTTGCAATCATATCCTATACATTCATTCATGATTTATTGGTGGCAGTAGCACATCATTAAGGGGAGACAAAATGTCTATGTATTGGCACAGCTTGCATTGAAAATGTGTATTTAAATAGAAACCTCTCTAATCAAATACTTTTTTGAGGCTTGATTTCAGTAATTCTCTATATAAGAAGCAGGCATCTGAATTCAAGATGAAATTCAAGGAAAATATTTGGCCAAGAATTTAGGTCCAACTTTATTTCAAAACAATATGCTAATATCAGTCAAATATAAATAGATTAGTTGATTTTGACAGTGGAACAATTTTGGCATTGTTTTATTTTTAGAATATAATGAAGGTAATTAGATGGGGAAAAACATATTTAAATTGCAGAATGACAACAGTCAAAATGCATTTGGACAGAGCAGCCATTATGTGACAGGACTGATTAACAAAAACAGCAGCGTGTGGATGGAAGGTGGGTCCTACATAGAGTCAAGAGATGAAGTGACTTTTAGGTATAAGCCTCACAACCTCTGGAACAATCCAAGTAATTTTGGAGCAAAAGAAGAATAGATGACAGAGAACTTAAAGTATGAATTATGATTGATTCTGGAGACACGGTTAAAGTTGAAGACTTTACATACTGTTAATTTTATCAATGCTGTTATCAATTATTTCAGTTTGTTATACTGTTGGAAAGACTAAAGTTTATTTAGGAAATGTTCAAGCTATGCACAACAGACTGTGATTAAATATAGAGGCTACAAAATGTTTTTCAGTCATTTGCTGGTGATGTCACTTGTGTGTGTGTGTGTGTGTGCATATTTGTAGACTAAACAGAAATTACTGATACAGTGGGACCCCGCTATAGCACACTCTGTTATAACATGAATTCGGATATAACACGGTCGTGGCATGGCTCCTGAAATTTCATTTACCTTATTACCTTGTAAAAAAAAAAAAAAAATTCTCATAAGTACGAAAAATAAAATATGTAAAAAGTTTTATTATCATTTTGGACAAGAGATTGCATATAAAATCGAATAAAAGACAATTGTGGTGTGGTTCCTGAAATATCATATACTTGTATTATTCTCGTACACGGAAAACATTTCTTCTTTGGGGAGATAATCGCGTAAGGATTCGAATATAAAACAATCGTGGCGTGGCTCCTAAAATTTTTTAATTTAACCAATTTCTTTCAGCTTTGTGCCAAAATAAACATTGGAAATACGAGTTTCTGAACCAATGGCTGGACCTTTTGAGAACTTTGATCTTTGTTTATTGTTGAAAAATGACAGCTCATAAGTGTTAATCTTATTATTACTGATCCATGAGCAATGAAGCCATCAAGTCTACTTTGTGTTTGTCTTCAATGCATTCCGTATACGGTCGTTGCTCAAACAATATCCGACATATGTTCTCTAAACTGACTACACAACTAAGCAACAAACAATGCGGCGGTTGATAAAAGATTCACACCAGAATTTATAGATCAATTAATTTAAGTACATTGCTCATCATCAAAGTCAATTGCCGAGCTAAACTTGTTCAAATTATGGGGCAACGATTTATAAAACATCAAAGAAACGAAATGCAATCAGTTGAGGCTGAGAAGGCATTTGGGAAGCTGATGCAGTCATGCAACCGTGTTAATGAATGGCTCAATTTTGATAATGACTGCTCAGTTGCAGATCATGTTTCGGATGCAGAAATTGTTCAAAATATTATGTTCAGTAACACCAATGGTGATGATGACAATGGTGATGCTTCTGATGATACTGAGGACACCACACCTGAGGATAATCCACTGTCAGCAACAGAAGCAGTCAAAAATTTAGAGTGTGCTTTGAGATGGATGGAGACGCAAGATATTGACTATGTTCGAATTTTTCAGTTAAGAAATATGATTGACTTTGCGAAGAGCAAATGTGACAGTAGCAGAAAGCAACTGAAAATCACTGAGTTTTTCAAACAATAATAAAGTATTACAATTCACAGATGAGAAAATTTAGCAGAATGAAATTTATACAGACACCGTTTTTTAACCTTCGGACGTACTGTTCCATCATTCAGTACGTAATATTTCCTATTTAGTTTTCCATTGAATTCAGTCACATAATAATCTGTGACAAAATTACTGAATATTTTAAATCTGTGTGCGGATATTTTTGATGGAAATACTTGTATTGCGGATTCAATGTATGTGATTCGATTCATGGGTGAGTACACGGTGTTGATACTCTATTCATGCTATAGATTAGATATGTATATATAAACTATACACGTGTATGTACCAATGTGTGGTTCTCTGAATAAAGAAATATATTATATATGCAATCTCTGCTATCACTGCAGGTGTTTTCTCATTTAATATACATTGATTTAAAATGGTAATTATGCCAAAGAAGCACACGTTTCTGCACCCGTTTTCATTACCACCCCCACCCACCCCGCTAACCCTGCAAATTTGTTGGTACTGTACATGGTTGCTTATAACACGGTTCGGTTCATAACACGGTCAGGTTCTATGGCTCCCAACTACTGTGTTATAGCGGGGTCCCACTGTATATACAATTCCTTGCAATAGTTGGACATAAGACTTGATTAATCAGTGATACTCCACCTTTATTGTTCATTCATGTACTGGAATTCACTGATCCACAATAAGTCTTCTATAACAACCTGGTGTCTCTTCTTCATTTTAATTCATGAAGCACTGTTTGAAAATGAATTCAATTTTGCTTAAGTTCAAAAGCCAGTATGTTGTACAAAAAAACTAAAATTCAATACAATCTTCCAGTGGAACCTGTCACAATAAAAGCTTGCTGGTTTTTAAAACATAGATATAAACCACCTGTAACCTACAAACCACCTTGAACTTTATTGCAGTAATGTTTAGATTGAGCCATATACCTAAGTGCATCCTATGATGACATGTTTTATTACCACAACTTAAATGTGCCACCTTCATTGTACATATATGGAAATGTATGGTTTTGTTTAAAAAAAAATATAATGTGTGTGATTTGGATTTTTAATGTAGCTTTAACAATTTTTCAGTCATATTGCTATGATGTCTGCAGTGTGGCAGTTTATAGTAATGTCTAGCACTGGGGCATCATGCTGCAGACATGTAGCATAATGTCCCATCCAGTCACATTACCCTGACACCAGGCTGACACCTCTTAATGCTGAGTGCCTAGCGAGGCAGCTGTAAGTACCATTTTTATAAGTCTTTGGTATGACTCTACCAGGGTTTGAACCTGCGATCTCCTGCACCCAAGGCAGATGCTCTAACCACTAGGCCACCAGAGCGGTCCAAAAAAAATATAATCTATTCATACAAGTTCTTAAGAGTATCATAAAAGTCCAATCCTTCTCCAACCAGTGATTTCCTATTACATCAGGTATATGGACTTATCTTGCTATCATCCAACACATGCTATGTTATAAAACATATCATGTTGGCTCAAAAAAGATGTAAATCTAAGACCTGGCTCATATGTCATAAAACTTTGCTAGACTCCATATCTTACTCAGAATTATTCTGATGAATGAAAAGAATGTATTTCTCAATTGTGAATAATACTTCAAAGTTTAGAGTAATACTTGTTACCCAGAATGATGAGCAAAGTTTTGTGATGGAGGGGTCTGGCAGTATATTGTTGCTAATAAGATTTACTCAGTGTGTGGTGACATTGTAATCATGTGGAAATATATGCAAGATGTGCAGCCACTACTAAAACATCAGAAATTAGATAATTACAAGAAAGAGCAAGATCGCAAAAATGATTGAGGGAAGAGACTTGGAAAGTATGATTTAGGACAGGCTGTGAGGCAAGTATGACTCTGGAGAGGCTGTGAGGTTATGCACTTTCTGCACTGAGTATTCAGAAAAATATGAAAGTGCACTGGTACTTCATTTGTGAGTCTTGTTGGTGGAATTGTTTTGACTGTTTTAAGTTGATGTTAATAAACAATAAATGCTGAATTACAAACTCAACTGGCTTCTGTTTGATTTTAGCAGGATTAGTGAAATTTAGGTAGGATCCATAGCTGCCAACCTCTGAGTACAAAAATACTGCATATGACAAAAATACTAATTTTCAGGAAGAAATACTAATTTTTAAAACTTGAATGCATATGTAACTATTTACAACATCTACAACCATGCGTAAAGTAGGACAATAACTTAGTTAATTATTTAATGTCAAAGATGCATGTGTTGAACTCTTGCACCTTCTTGAGTAAGTCATCAGACACGGTGTGTTTATAGGAGCCTTTTCTGCACCTTGTTTTTTCAATCATTATCGATTCCATTCTACCATCTTTCACTGATGATCTAAATTCTGTGCGATTTATTTTTACTGAACTAAAAATCCTCTTACAATCAGCATCAGAGTGTGGTAAAGAAAGAAGTCCTATCATAAAATAACTCAATCGTAAATAATGTCTCAACATGGATTCTTCAACTTTGATATCAGAATCCACTGTCAAATATAGCTGTGGTTGTCAATGACAGCCACTACTTTTGTTCTAGCACATGAGTAATCCTTTGCAATTTTGCTGTCTGGAAAAAGTGTGCAAAATAAATCGCCAGCATCACCAGCTACTGAAAGATAAGGTTCCTTTCTAAAAGAAATTTAATAAAACTAACTTCTGATTGAATTACATCAAGATATTTTCTGGTATTACAAAACTTCTAGGTTTAGGCTGTACTGTTGATGATGAGGCAGCAATCTGATGTTTATTAGCTTCTTTCAATCTGTTTTATATCATGGGCACCACCTAGTCCTACAATGAAAGACGTATCACATTATTTATGGTTTGGTGCTACGTCTTACTGCCTAAATAATGTCCTTGTGTAGTGTTCCCAGTCGACTGACAGGAGAGCAAGATAAAATTTTCAGGAATATCTCAAACACTTGGCAGCCCATATCGACATACTTTCACAAATTTAAATCTAATGGGTTATTCTTATTTTGCTGTCTTTATCCTGATGGAATCAAAATCTGACAGTAGCAAATCGATGCATTTTCATGTTATGCTCAGCTGGTTGAAAAATGATGGAAGCAGGAATGCCGAAATCGGATTAAGATGAAGAACGTTTCTTTAACAAAAGGAATAAAATATACTAATATTAAAGAAAAGTGTTTAGATAGCTTTGTTTTGTTCAAGATATTTATCATCCTCTTAGCCAATTTCAGCATTCCCTGCTTCCATCGCATTCCAACCAATTGAAATGTACATCAACAGAACTTGAAAACATATCCATTTGCTTATGTGAGAATTTGTGCTTTAAAAAAAACATCAGAGTAAGTAAAGTCTGCCTAAATCAACATGACTTTAATTTGTGGAAAAGCTTCAATATGCTCTGCCAAGTGTGTGAGATATTCTTGAAAATCTGGTCTCTTGTTCCGATGTCAATCAACATAGGAACATGCTACACAACACCATAATTTAGGCAGTAAGATGTAGCACCAAAACAAAAATATTATGTGATATGTCTTACATTGTAGGACTAGGGCGCCTCCATGCCCAATAGCAAAATCACAATTACACAATTTGCAAAGCGCAAAGTTTTATCCTTTACTAGATGGTTTCACAAATTTAAACATGAGAGCATAATTGTTCTTCCAGTTCTGTTTTCTTTTCTTTGTTTGAAAACATTCTGAATCTTCTGGTTTTCTTTTCAACATGACTAGAAGTTGAATATTATGAAGATGAGATACATTGATAGCAGCCAATGCTTTGTGCAATCAAATATGGTGGTTAAAGACTGGCATGGTAGCCTAGATTTCGAATGAACCAATCATATTTTAGAACTTTATATCCCTATATACATGCAATACATTTATTGTAAGAATGGAACTGGATGCCCATTTTAAACTGAAAACTGCAAGGTAATTTTTAAAAAAATTTTCTTGTTAAAAACAGACTTTTAACATGGAAAACTTATACCCGTATTCTGGTCAAAAACATGGAAAAAACAGGATACTTGGCAGCTTTGAGAATCAGAAAAAAGTTTGGTGGTCCTGTGGGTCAGTGAAAAAGAATTCTAATTTCCAGCCCTGATAAGTTAAGAAAACATGTAACTTTGGGTAATCTTAACTTTGGTCCCTCTACTAGCATGCTAAACATGGATGATAGAAACAGTTTTGCAACAGTAGGATAAATGTGTCAGTTGTCTGCTGGTTTGCACTGATAACACTTTAGACCTGAAGAACAGAAAAACAAGGGGCCCTGAGTGGCCGAGTGGTCTAAAGCACTCACCATTACGGATCACTGCCATCTCACCTCTGTCTGCATAGGTTCAAGTCCCGGTCTCGGCCAATGTGAGTACATGAGAAAGCTTGCCAGCAGCTTCTCGTGGGTTGGTGGTTCTTTTTGGGGTTTTCCCCAGTTCTTCCTCCACCATTTATACTGGCCGCCATGTATAATCTATCTTGTGCTGAAAAATGGCGTTAAACCCTACAACAACAACAACAACAACAGAAAAACAAATTCACTGAATTTAAAGGAAATATAACACGACAAAAGAATTGATTATGGAATGAAGTATTCTCCTTTTGTTAAGCCCACCTTGGTGGAAGATCAATTTAGAGACCACTTTTCTGTCAATAAATCAGCCACTGGAAGTAGTAATGAGTGTAGCAAAAATAGCCACCTGTGTAAGAATAATATTTTGGATCAAAGACAAGAAATGCAGACATCTGAATTCTGTCTTATAATTTAAAGAGAATTAGAAGACTGCTTTACAGTTTAGAAAGCATTTATTTATTAATCTCTAAGGAAACAAAAAATCCTTGCTATGATTGCAGAAAGCATGAGATGGTATAGACATTTAAGTAATATTTTTAATCAATATAAAATAATCAATGGATTAGAAGACCATAAACTCAACTGTACTTTGTTCTCATATCTTTAAGAATTTGACAGTTTTTATTTTCAATAACCTTGGAATGAAAATACTTTACAACATAATGTAATTTGATGAATCCAAATTCATTATTAAGCATGAAGCTCCCTAGCATGTCTAATTATAGTATCATAACACTATATCATCAAGGGAATGAATGATTGAGTTCAGATTGCTGTTGCATATGACCAATCCTACTGATATCTCACAGGAATTTCACCAACTAGCACAAATTCTGGTTAGTTCATATGGATGCTTGTTGCTAAGGAAGATCAACTCCTTCTTTCCATCATCTGAGTGTCCTGCAAATAACATAACAGAAATTTGAGATGTAATTAAAAAAAAGAAACCCAAACACACCTAAAATTGCTCACCTGACTGACATTTGTCTAATCGCTAAATGCCACAGTGGTTAGCCAGAAATCTAGGTCAGTAGGATGCAATCTATAAACATTTCTTGAGATTCTGTTAATTGGTTGTGAAAACAACTGTTTGAAAGTTTCCGTTGTTTTTATTGTGGATCATATTTGGTGGCAAATCAGAATCATTTGCATAAAAGCAAATTTTTAAGTCAATTATGTTTCTCAGAGAATACTTACCCAATCACATAATGTTAGTAATATATATTAGCCTGCTGCCTCGTGAATCCAGCCCTACTAAAAGACAAAAATCGTCATTTCCTCTTCATTTCAAACAAAGTGCAATAACTCTTGCCCATTATGTCCCCTTGACAACACCAGGTGTCATTAGTTTTTAGCTGAGTGAGATACTAATAAGGATGTTCACATAGCAGGGTGGTTGGGAGGGTTTTTAAGTAGTGTGATAGGTAAGCATTCTCAGAGAAACATAATTTATTTAAAAATTTTCCCCAATCACATTATGTTAGGAGAAAAAGTAAAAGGAGGAAGGGATGCCGAGGGAAGAAGAGCTGGATTCCCCATGTGAATGATAACCCATTCTCCTAATTACCTAAGCAACACAGCCGAGGGTCACCTGACCTGTGACCCTTATCTACAATTAAGATGAAGACTGAAATTTTACCTACAAAATTTCTCAGGTGAATCCAGTGAAGCTAACAGGCTGTGTTGATTGATTTAGTTGGATCTGGTTGCTGTCTGTGCTGCTGCCACCAGATCTGCCAGATTCAAGATTTGCCTTGCTAAATCTTACATAAAAACTCTAGAAGGTTGACTCTGTATGCCAGTCAACAACTTATATTATATCTCAGATTAAAATGTTAAATTTCAACATGAGGCTCGCAGAGATGGCTCTGATCTTGTGAGCGGTAATCTTTATGAGGCAACTCCTATCTTGTGAGACCTCAGAGTATGCTGAGTGTATAACCTACTTCAGCCATGAAGCAAGGGCTTGAGGGGTGATATCCCATTTCCCAGCTTTCACTGGGAGGAAGAGGCTGGTCTCTGTGTGTTTTAAGTAGTGCCTGAAAGCGCAAACAGGATCTTGCATGGCTGCTACTCTTGACCTGTCTATTAAAGAGAGGGAACGAATGATGACTCTTTGGTTACGATGGATGGGAACCTGTTTTTGGCTACAAAGCTTGGTTGTGTGAGTAGGACCACTGAACCATCTGATCAGAACTGATGATAGTTTGGGTCAATGGAAAGTGCATGTAGCTCAGTTGCTCTGTATGCAACTGCCTGTAAAGCTAGCAGGAAACACGTTTTCTATGATAGTAATTTTAGCAAAGTGTGGGCTAGAAGCTCGAATTTACTCAAACTGAGCCATATTAAAACCCATGATAGGTTCCATTTTGGAAACGGAGTGAGGGATTTTTGTTGATTGAGATCAAAATTGTCTAATAGATCCGAAACATCATTATCATCCCCTTATAAGAACTTTCTCACTGAAATGCAAGTCCTGTTGGAAAAAGACTCAATGAGTTTGATGATTCTGATTATGTAAACATGAGGAAGCTGCACCTGATTCCCATTGGTTAAGAATTCCATACCCAGATGGACAAAATTCTGGGATGGATGGAGGTCTGACTTTGCCCAGTTCACTAGCAAGTCTAGATGATCAAAAGGAGAGAGGACATTGGGGGGGACTTACACTAGACTGCCTAAAATTGGATGAATACTCCTCTCATAAGTCAGAAAAAGGCAAGGGAAAAAAATGGTAAAATTTGCCCTAATGTCAGGAGTTGTTTCGACTCCTGTACAAGACAACACATCTGTTCAAAAGATGGCTGTACCCTTTCTTCATCCTCTTCCTCCCCTGCTGCTTATGTAACTGGCCACTGGTTACACCCAACAAACTTTTGGAGGTAGGGAAACCCTTGTCCCCAACAAGACTTGCAACAGAAGTGGATTTAGAATGAAGGCTGAAGACGTCAATGCTTTCCTTCCTCAATTCAGTCTGCTGTTCCTTCCCCTTAGCTGCCTTTTGGATCCCTATGGCCCAGGAGACTTCTGACCATGTGTTACGTATGTTGCATGGCAATGATAATGTACAAACAATGCAGAAGTCGTGGTTATCCTCCCTTGTCTTAAACTTTTTGCAATTTAAGCACTTGATTGACATTCCACTGAACTGATACAAGAAAATTAAAGTGGAAACTAGTAATACCTATGAAATTACTAACTCATTAAATCACTTTTATAGCTAATGGAAAAGTGATAAAGTATTGAATCAGAAACCTATGAACATGCTATGAACTTATGCATATTGCTTAGTTTAACAAGTCTAACAAATAAGAAACCAAGCATAAATTATCAATTTGGCACCTAAGAATCAGCTAATATAAGCTCCTTTATGAACAGAGTGAGCGAAAAGAGTCGAAGTTGCACTAACTTGTAATGACCTTGCAGGAGGTCAATAATAGCAGGGAGGGATGGGGTCTTAAAAAGACAATGTCCCAAAAGTTGACAAAATCACTCAAATTTGGCAGAAATTGTAAAAATAATGTATACAGCCTACAGCAGATTGATAATCCTCACAACAGATCCAAAAAGAATGTTGGATGGGCCAATTAGAACACAAAATATGCTTGGATTCTTGGAGGATAAGCTGTACAATAAGACCAGTACAGCAGTGAAGCTAAAAACTAGCGACACCTGGCAGCACCAAGGGTAAGAGTTATTGGCCTTTGTCAATTGAAATAGGAAAAGACAATTTTCGTTGTTTAGTAGGGCTGGATTCGCTATGTAGCATTCTAATATTCCTAACATAATATGATTGGGGAACATATTTGAAGGAGAAACTGAAATACTATTATGCCAATTGCTTTCTGTCCAATTAAATTTTGTTGACTGGCATTTTGAGAAGTCATTTAGTAACAGTAGGCCATATTTGATTAAAGATCAGCATCAGCTGTACAAATGCGAAGAGCCTAAATGCCAGGATGCATTCTATCAAATTTGTCAAACTCTGCTGAGCAATTTTGAAAAGAATCTATCCAGTGGGTTTTGAGAAGAATCTATCCAGTGGTTTTTCTATCTTCATTAACTGCAGCTAATATCAGACTGATAAACTTCATTTCCACAAACTTCAGTGACTTCAAAGTCAGGTAGCTTACTCTCAAATTTGGTCCAATTCTTTTGAGTGACTTTTGAGAAGTTGTTTAAGATATTTCTGCTTTCAGTAATTGTAGCCATATTGGATGGTGGATTGGTATAAACTTCAAAGGTCTTCATGCCAGGTTGCTATTGGCAAATTGGGTCAAAATCTATTGATTGAGTTTTCAAATTCTTGTTATTTTTAGTCAGTAGCCATTCTGGTGGTAGATGAGCATCATCTGTACATAACTGAAAGGCCTTCATGTTAGAATCCTCTCTGCCAAATTTGAAAATTATTCCAGTGGTTTTTGAGAAGTAGAAAAACAACTATTATGTGATGATGCGAAACTGATGACACATGATGCATTCAACATCATACCATAAGCTCAGTCTACCATAATGTAAAGTAAGCTATCAAAAATCAGATGTGTCCAATGTTACCATCCAATCATGATATCTGATTTTTCCACACTAAAATTTTGGATTCTGAAAGTTCACAGGTCAATACTTGTTCTAAACCTATGCCAATCCAATGGTGTGAACAATTTTCAACAAAGTCACTTAGCTTTAATTGAAAACAGATGCTCACCCATAAGACTGCAGAAATTTTTGCCAAAATTAGTTATGAATACAATTGTTGAGTGGTTTTGAGAAGTCATGTACATAGTTTTTTACTTTTTCTAATTGTGGCCAGTGTGAATGGAAGATCGGGTTTACTTGTACAAATTTGAAAGGCCTTCATGTTTTCATTAAAATCTGGCCAATTTCTGTTGAGTACTTTTTAGAAGTTATTTAAAGGGTTTTTGCTACTTTTAGTAATGGAAACCATATTTCAAGGTGGTTAGGCATGATTAATATAAATCTGAAAAGTATTTATGAAGGATGCTCTCTGCCAAATTTACTTAAAATTTGTACAGTGGTATTTGAGAAGCAAAAATAACAAATGCTGATGGACAACACACAAACCAAGGACAACAGACACCATACTGACAGAATGCTGAACATTTACCATAAACCCACTGGAATGTATGGTTAGGTATGCTAAAAACTTAAATGTTCATAGAATACATGTGATTTCCTACCAGGTATATCACCTGTAGAATTCTATATTTGTTTCAAGTTAATGGAATTAACTGGCATTACTTTTAAATGGATTATAAGATGAACAGCTGAAGGCAGTAAAAGAAAACAAGGTGCTACCTTTTCAAGTTACATTTCATTGGAAACGTTCTAGAGGTCTTTATTAATTTGAGATATAATATTTTTTACTCCCAATTGTTTTTTTTAACTCTTACTGTTTACCTCTAGGATTCTGTATCCACATTCTGTCAGTGTAATACTCTAGACAGCTATGAACTTCCTTCTCAGTATAGTTGGTGACTTCAATTGGTATGAAGGGATCCATAAACTCAAAACCCTTTGAGGTGAAGAAAAAATAAATAAAACAATGAATTATCGTATTTTCTAAGAAGTGGTTTACAGTACCAATTTTATATTTTTATATTAAGTATTATTGACATGTCATTTTCAAGATATATATATATATATTATACTAATGACATATGGGATTTTATTCTAAAGTCTAGAGTGATTATTTTGTTTCTTCACCAATGTTAAGACATTCATACCATCAAAATAACAGACTTGAATTAACTTTGGCAAATATCGAGCTTATTAATAGCCTAACTACAACTTGATTCTTCTGTAGATTTCCAATACCAACTAAACAACAGAAATATTATTGCTACATACAGGCACAAATGAAAATCTTGGACACTTTAGGATTTAAATATCATAATGTAAGACCATATTCAAATCAACTCTGCTACCTTCCTGTTTCACATTTCTGTTGCAATCTTAATACAAAATGTTCATGTGAAAAATTTCACAGTGAAACAAATTTTTAAGTACACCAGGAAAGCTTGATATACTTTCTTTGATCATCAAAAATTGGACCTATTTCTGAGATGCTTATTTGAGAAGTATTTTAGGGACATTCAGTTCAGGATGTTATTTATTGTCATTTGTGATGTTTAACTTCAAGACCAGCCTTACAGCAAGGTGAACAAGATGTTCCCCTTGTGCCTCGTGTGTTTGGAGCCCCATGTTCCAATTAACAAAAAAAATTTAGGCATACTATAGTAACTCCACCAGCTGGGCCCCACTGCCAGTGTGGCATCTTGGGCCTCAAGAACTATAAGGCAGGGCCCCATTGCCAGTGTGGCATCTTGGGCCTCAAGAACTATAAGGTTGGACCCCACTGCCAGTGTGGCATCTTGGGCCTCAAGAACTATAAGACTGGGCCTGCTTATTTTTGGATATACATCAGCAATGCATCCAGACTTTATTTCATATAAATGCTTTGGCACACATGAGGGTGAGGTGGAATTGGTATCTTCTAGGATTTATTTCAAAAAATATAAATAAAGGCTCACACTTTTAGACTTCAATCTGGCTATATCACTGTATATTTACCAAGTATAGCATGCTAAAATGCACAGTGATTGTTCATTTATTTTCTATCATCTGACTATAAAAACTCTTAAAAAATACAATGCTATCTTTCTGTAATTCAGTCAAGTAGTGATCTTCCACCAGATTAAAATTCGTGAATGCTATCATGATACTTGTCAAGTAATGTGGGATTTTTCAACGCACCTACCATATGAATTTTAAGGTAAAATAGGGAAGTAACTCTGCAAATTAAAGCCATTATATTTTATCCCCCGTTCAAAAATATATGTACACAAAAGTTTACTTGATCCTGTTGTATCTTAATGATAATAATTACAATGAATCATCCATCCCATGCATAAAGGTGTTATGAACTAGGTTATGCTATCAATACATAAATGTTTGTGAGAATTACAAAATAGGAAAACAAAGAATGAATTAGAACTTCAATCTTTAAAAAAATATACAGAACTAAATACATTGTAAGATATATTAGAACAATCTCAGGAAACAAAATGTGATATTTTCATCAATAGGGGACTTGATGTTAGTGAAAACTCAAATTACTTTGATTAATGCATCTGAAAAATACTCCAATTTTTGATCCAAACAGTGTCATATTCTTTAAAGTACAGTGTCAATGCTTGTACAGAAACATAATCATGTTAATGCTTGTACGGAAACGTATTCATGTCAAAGCCTTTACAGAAACATAATCATGTCAGAGCTAATAATAATAATAATAATGATACTTTATTTATAGATGGTGACTCATTAGTCAAGGACTATTCTCCCATGAGGCCCTCTTAAGGAGAGTATAACAATGTGCGTTATGTGAAAGATAGCAATAATTACTGTTTATTTTAACATGTTAAGTACCAAAATACTAAATTCCATTATCTATTAGAAACACATACATGCTCATGATATCTCTTCTTAAATACAATGCTTGTACAGAAACATAATTATGTCAGTGCTTGTACAGAAACATAATCATGTTAAAGCCTGTACAGAAACATAATCATGTCAAAGCTTATACAGAAACAGAATTGTGCCAATGCTTGTACAGAAACATAATCATGTTACTGCTTGCACAGAAACATAATCATGTTAGTGCATGTACAGAAACATAACCATTTCAAAGCTTGTACTAACACATAGTCATGTCTTTCATGATTATATGTCTGTACATTAGTTTTATTCACTGATTTCTTACAAGCTGTATTTGCATGAGAATGATTTGTTTGAATACCTCTTTTCCAAGAAGATATAGGGGTGTTACTTTTTCCCTCTGACTAATGCTATTGGCAGTTGTATCAACTGTGCCAACAAAGATTCCATTGTTCTGTTAAAATATAGGAATATGTAAACATGCATGCTTTGAGAAAAAATGCATTATAAATAAGTAGATGTGAAAGAACTATATACTAACAATAAATTTAGCAATGCATGAGCAAACTGTAAAACTCTCATTTAGGACAAGACTGGTAACAAATGCAACCTTTCATTTTCACATCTAACACTAGATATATACAACAAATTTGAAGTCTAAACATTTTATGTCTATTGTGTAAATTTACCTTGTACAGGTGGCATTTTATGCATTCAGTGTTGAATTGTCAAACACTGATGCCAGACTCCCTCAAGTGCTGCTTATCTACTGTCTTAAGTTTCAACAGCAGAATAGATTGAACCTAAAACATGCAAAGGTATCTACTTTGTAAATATAAAGTTAATACAATTGCAGTTTGACAAAAGTACAAATGCAAAAGAATCTTTTAATCATATTTTTATGCCAGTAGAAAATGGTGGGGTATGTGCTGTGTTCCTCTTTCCATCCATTCACTACATCCAGCTGTATATCATGAATTTCATTTCAGTTATATAACATTTAAATGATTCATAGAATGAAACCAAATATGCTGTTTTATATTAAAGAGTCCATGGGACAGATGCATTACTGACTTAAAAGAATTTGGAGGAATTCACACAATGTTTGTTTCCTCCATTCTTTTATTCATTAAAATTGCTGAGTATTAAAGCATCTTAGATAGGGACAACACAACTGATGGCCATGTAACCTGTGATGACAGCACATCAGTAAGAAGGAAAAAAATGACTTTTCCTTACTGAGAAAACATTATAGACAAAGCCAGTTGAAGTACTAAACCATCGCCTGCGAGGAGGTTGTGCTGATTTCAGTTTGGTCTTACTGTTGTCTGGGTTGCAGCCACTGGACCTACAAGATTTAATTTTTGCCAACAGCTTCTGTTATGTCTCAGATTGAAACATTACACCCAAATGTGAGGCTTGCAGAGATGAAATCTTCTCAAGGTGTATCTGATCTCTTAGATCTCTGAGTAAACTAGGTCACAATGCATAAGCTTGAGGAGTTATATCATCTTTGCCAGTCTCAACTGGAAGAAAGAAATGCCTGACTCCATAATCCTGCTTTATGCACTCAGTTAGTGCTTGTGGGCATGAATGGGTCTTACATTATGGCCTCTCTCAATGTATCAAACAGGGAGAGGTAGCAGATGATATTTCTTCGATTGCCCAGTTGCATCTTCAGGACCATAAAACCAACTGATATGAACTGGGAACAGTTTAAGTCCACTGAAAGCATATGTAACTTGCTCACTCTGCATGCTGAAGCCAGACCTATCAGAAAACTTGTTTTATAAGACAGTAGCTTCAGTGAGGTTCTGGCTAAAGACCTGATCCAAGTTAAGCCATATCAAAATCAATGAAAGATACCTTTTAGAAAATAGGGTGAGAGATTTTGGTCTATTCAAGTCAAAATTGGCAGGCAGGTCTGAGAAATTCATAATGTGACCAATACCCCTCTACCAATGATGCCTGAAAGTGATGGAGATCGTGATGCAGCAGCCTTTACGGGAATAACATTTTCTCTCAAAAATCCTGAGAAAAAGTTATGGAAGCACTCAAAGGCTCAATACTGTTGAAGCTGCATTAATCTGACAGAGGATGAAACTGTTGTTGTTGGATATTACTTGACTTTTTATCTACTTGCAGATGAACTGGCAAGTTGGAGAGGTAGTTTCTGTGCTACCTACCTCACACTGTAACATTGACCTGAAAACCGTAGCCCAACCCGATTTTTTTTGGTAAGTTAAAAAATTATTAGAAATGCTAGATTTAATATGGAAGATCCACCTTGTAAAAAAGTGGGGACATATATTCACACCCACAATGTTTCTTATCTACTGTCAGAAGCTTATCTGAAAATGTCTCTAAATGCATTGGATACCGGCATGAAAAAAACGTTGGTAGCCGATGTAAGAAAATAAAGACTCAGAATTGCCTGGATCATGGATCTTTTCTGACAAACTGTCTGATATTTTCATTTATCTTCAGAAACTGCAGCAGCAGGCAGAATGATGGATGTTTGATTTTGTCTCACAAGTTTACTGAAGCCTTCACCTTATAGGTCAGGTTGGCATTTGGTGGTTGTGGGCTTTAACACACAATATACTCCTTGAAAGCCACTTTAAAGCTGAACTCATTCTACTGTTCCACTGTGGGAGCTGAATACACCAAGTCATTGAGGCTATCACTGTGGGGGTTGTTCTTATCAGGCACTACATCCATGCCATCATCTTTAAATGTCACACAGTATCTCTCTATTGATTAGCCATGAACAAATGACTTACCGGCTGAATCATTGGCTGGGTAAATGTTACAACTTGTATTGCTGGTATGGACAGCTGGAGTGTGTGCTGGACTGCCACTTGGACAAGTGCTAGTTGGATGATATGCACAGCTGCCAGCTGGACGGTCAGTATCTGCAACCATGCATGCAGAATGTGTGGAAAAATGGATGATTCTACGTACCACATAACTACTGGCCAGTATGCCAAAAGTCTGGATGGTTGTCTGGGAAAGTGCCTGGTTGGAATGTACAGCAAAATAGATGCCTCCTGAGATTCCTGTATAACTATGCATGGCATGGAATGTCTGGTCAGGATGTGGCATGGACTTCTTGAGTCAAAGACCTTGGTTATCAGTTTACAGATAATCGTCGGCCAGATGGCTGGTCAGCAGACAGATCAGCAGGATTCAGCATGGCAATATCAAAATACAACAAACGCAGGGTGACTTATGTCCCCAATAAGTGTGGAATCATGCCTTTTGACTCCAAGCCACTATTGAAGGTTTTGTCATCTAAATAATTTTGTCAAAACCATAGAACAAATTCCTTCTCATTACATCAAACCAACACTGCAGTCAGAAATCAATGAACACTTTGTGCAAGTGAGACATGTAACAACTGTTTGAGATTATCCCCATACTCACTTTGGGGTCTGTCCTCCTTGCAATCTGATTAAAATCATATCTCCACAGTCATATGTAAAGGATTCACAATGACCACTTAGGGGTCATGTTCTGGCTATCAAAAATCTGAAAGCGAATCAAACTGTTCTGCATACATTGATGCTCTTCAGTCTCCCAAACATAAAGATTTAAGACTTTGTCTTATTGGATGATAAAATTAGTGATTATGGTAAAAACATGGGTCATCAGAACATGACCCCTAACTAAGCACTGTCAGATCTTCATGCAGGAGAGTCAAGATCTGATTTTAATCAGATTGGTCCTTCTCAGGAATTGTTTCCATGTCTGTGTAGAACAGGGGTCGGCAACCTATTTTACATAGGGTACCACTTTTTTCCCCGACTAATTACAAAATGAACGAGTGTGTGCCACCAGCAAGAGAGTAACACTGGTAAAATCAAGATTTTTGGCTGCCCTTCGCTTGCCACACAAAACCTCTTGACGTGCCACCTTGTGGCACATGTGCCATAGGTTACCCACCTCTGGTGTAGAACATATCCAGCGCCATGGATGAGTCAATGCTATTTATGTGTGTGGCACCTTATCTACTCAGTGGATACACCAAGAAAAAATGTCCCCCTAGATATAGCTGGAAAGTGGGCTGGATGGTTGGTTCAATTGGCTGGATAGTCAGCTCAGAAGCCAAGTGGACGGAATGTGCGGTAAACCAGGACCCCCATATGACTCTACATACTGCAGAACAGCCAACTGGTGTGTGGCATGGCTCACCAGTGTAATGGACCCCTGGTCACTAGCCAAAAGGCACAACAAGCTGGTGGTGTATGGCATGGAACAATGCCAGTACAGATAAATATGTCCATAAAAAGCCCATGTACCTGGACATAGACTCCAAGACCATGCTTGGGTATACAGAGGGACTTATGTCTACTGGGCTGCCAAAATAATGGAGAACACTCACCTGTTAACTCCAAGCCACTACTCTACTGGAGATCTGTGATGGACATAGGGACATAAATTCTTCCAAGGCCAGTAACTCAATTGTCACCTCTTGCACAGTCTTTGCATCAGTGACTCCTACAGCATCTTTGAAGAATGTGTAGCCAGCATCTCCAAAACCCTTTGTTCCTCCATTTGAGTTGGCCAAAAGTAGGTCACAGCAGACATCATACGGATCATTTTTGTGAGTATGTGGAGGGGGCCATCATGGTGTCCCTTGCCATAATGGTAGTTGACAATGTCATTTGGTGAAGACTCAAGATCTCACATTCTGTTAATCAAGATTTTACCCATTTCTCTTTGCTTTGCAAGATTTTTTTTGCACAACTATGGACCACACCCCATTCTGATCACACTGCACAATAACTGCAGGTAGAACACTTTGTGCCAGAGAGACATGTATCATGCAAGTCCTCATGGGAATTACATTCTGAATTAAATTTCTTGCATTTAGTTCATTTTTAAGTAATTGTTCAACAGAAATGATAACCATTTAAAAGTTACTTGTGGTCTATTCCAGGATCTAAAATTGTGGGATTCACACTAACTTTGTTTAATAATTACTCCCAAAAGAATGAACTAAATCCATAAAAATTGCACATCAGATTTTCAAATGTTACCTTTATTTCTTCATGAAATCACTCCTATATTCAGAATACATGGGTGGAGGAGGGCATATTTCATCATTAATTTTCAGTTCTAGAATAAAGGTTATTTTGAAAAAAGAAAATGTTAACCTATGGACATTGGGTGTGACTTTTTATTAGCGAAATATAACAATATAAATGAAATTATCACTGAAACAAATCCGGTATCGGCTAATCTAGAGCAAACTATGAGTTTATTAAATTTTCACCTTTTATGTCCAAAAATTTCAGTTATGTCCCATGTCTCATACAGAATTTTGAACTTGCATACTGAATATTTTTCCAAAATTAAATAAACTGTATTTACACAAATATTTAATTGTGGATCATGCAAAGACACTCCTTTTTGCAATTCTTCAGTCATGGATTAAATTCCCCCATTTTATTATATGCAAGAGTATGTGTAGCCTTGGTGATGTCATAGAAGATCATTATTTCATCCAGGTTCTCCATCTCAAAGAGCTTACTAATTATCTGAAACACTGACATTCTTGGATATAAGTTACTATAACTTAACATGCAATATATGAACAAGAAATACAATTTTGGAAAAAAAAGGGTAAAATATCATCTGTTGGATGAACTCTGACAGACCATAAAACTGAAAATGTGTGAAAAGTACAGAGCAAATCTTTAAAATTATAAAGTTAACTTACTTGAACTGAAATATAAGAAAAATATATTTTTTCCCCTTTTGATAATATTTTTGTGCTTCTAACACAGTTGCCTGTCCATACTGAAGGAACAGCAGGTAATATGGATTACCCATGTCATATAATCGTAACCATGTACTTTCTGTGAATGAATTAGTGCAAAAATTAGGGCCAGCACTACAATCGCATGCACATCATTATAGGTGGTAGCTTGTCACATCTTGTCCATGTACTATTAATACTACTGAGTGAAACTATGTGCTGATTTCTCCAAATACTACCAAGTATAACTATGTGCTAATTTCTCCAAAGTGCTTGTTGATGAACTATTAATGAATAAAGCAAAACTTCTAACAACACTAGTGTTACAACTCTATGGTCTTAAATTAAGTAACAGAAAGGAGCAAAAACCAACAAGTTTTGCAAATTTCAACAATTTATTTCCCTACAATACAAAGTGAAATTTAAAAAAAAAAACTTACAGTATTGTGTATAAAATCCCAAATAGTCGTAAAAGTTTTATCACAAGTCCAAATCTATAAAGTTCCAAGTGAATTTCAGTGGTATTCCAAATAAGTTCCAATAATGAATGTGTTGATGTCCCTGCAGTCTCGAAAACAGTAATATGCCAATGGCCTGAAGTGTAATGATATGATAACAGTCATTTGATATATCACAATAATATTATCCAAAAATATTCTTGTCTAAATTCACTATAATTCCAAATTACTGTTTTGTTCCAGTCCAAGAATATTATTGATAAGCACCCTGTATCTCGAGTGAATAATAACTTGCATAAATAATTCCACCTGAATAAAAATCTGAACACAATAACAAGGCCGATTCTGCTTCAAGATATTAAGGCAAGAATAAGTAATTTTTTGATAAACAAGATTATATAAGCCTCTAATTGACCTAGCTGGCAATTAAAATTTTCTGAAAATACACCATCACTTAATGGAATTTCCATTCTAGAAGATTCTATAGTCAGAATCAAGACCATATCTTTTAACTCAAGTTCAGGTAAAAATGTTTATATTAATAATGATCTGAATATTTGATCCACACTCACTGAGAAATATTAGCAATGCAAAATAAATATCCCTGGTCAGGTACACAGTGAACTTGATTTTGGACAATGTCAAGTACAAAATACAGATGCATATAACATAATCATTAAGAAATACCAACAATTAATACAAAATAAATATATATAACAAGTGAACAAATTATGGAAAAATTATACAAATAGTATGTCCAAGCATAAATTAAAAACCAATACAGATCATGATTGTCTGGAGATTCAAAATTATGATAAAACTCAATTTTATGGCTAGCAAAGATACTTCGAATGGACTATACATACCCAAGTAGGTAGGAACATCTTTTTAAAATTATGCACAATGGTTAGCTTTGCTGCTGGAATCTGGAATCACAATGGTATTGAATTATAAAATCTAATGACGAAATACATACAATTTTATGGTCTTATTTATTAGTTAGGCAACTCTTGCTGGTTCATAATAATAATTAATCAATGAACTGTAACAATATTTTCCAATGAGGTGTTCACTGAATAAATAAAATAACAAGAAGTAGAAAATCTAAAATCAGTATTAAAAAGAAATAGGATCTTGTTAGCTTGATAACATAGCTTGAACACCCAGGATTACTTATGCTGGTTCTTCAGACCCTGTAGAATAAATATAATTATACCAAAATATATCTTGAATATAACCATTGATCTCCCAAACTGACTGAACAGGCCCCTTACAAGTGCAAGCAATCGAAGTTCTCTGCTATGTCCATAGCCTGTTTAGAAGGATGCTGAACCTTGCACTCCCTAGGTTTGTGCCATGCCCTCTCTGTGGGCTGCCCGGTCTTTAATCTCCTGAACTTTAATACATGGTATATGGTAACATTCAACATGTGCATTTTGAATATCAACTTAGCATCATTAACATCAGTTTTTCATGTACAGTGCAAATATTATATTAAATGCACCAGTGGAGTGCATAAAATTGACCAATCTTACAGAAAGGGTGATGTCAAAAGGACCTTTTTACTACATTTTAAAATGTACAGACTGGCAACCTGCACCATGCCCTTAATAATGTCTGTGAACAAAACTGGGTTTTACTGTAAAATGTTCACATAAATTTAGCATACAACGTAGCATATGTAAACCCTGTTAACAAAAAAGTGATAAAGAAAAGGATAACACATCTAAAATAACAATTCAAGTACTAAAAGAAAGTAGGAAGATTTTGAGTTGTTGTGCTGAATTCCACACAGAATGTTGCATAAAAAATTATTACGGACATAGCCAGAAGAAGTGCTGTGACTAAAATCATAGCAGTTAACCTCTAAATAGGTGACAAGAACTTTCTGCATGTAAAAAGGAATGGATTAAGCAAAATAACGTTTTAAAAAATTATCAGGACATCTTTCTTTTAAAAAACATTAACATCAAAGATTTGAGGACTTGTTTTTACAAATTTATATATTAATGTGAAGGTCGGAATTTCCCCAAATTTTTAGATGGACATAAATATGTACTGATTTCTGGTGTTTTTTTTTTTCTCGGTCTATGCTGTTTGACTTGCTTCTAACAGTGCAGGCCCAGCTCTGATCATTATTCCCCCCCAGCAGTTCTGGGTCATTGCTGTTCAATATGTTCTGAACAGCAGAAATTTTAATCTGCCTTCATATTGTGTGCCAGTAGATCAGGGTCTATAACAGCAAAGACTCAGATCTGTCATTATAATGTACTCCAGCAGATATGAGTCAATGCTGTTTGAATCAGGTTTATGCTGGTTGATCTGCTCATTACAGCTTATAACCTGATCTGCTGATACATTATGCAATAGCAAATCTAGGTCTAAACTGTTTATAGTTGAATACACTGAATAAATGATTAAATATGGCAAATTATACTCACAAACTGCTTATCTGCTTCTCTGTGTGTTGTGTTCTGCCAAAATGCATTCAATCCATTGATGGACACAAGGACCTTAATCCTTGGAAGAGAAAATTAAACAAAATAAATCTGTTACTGATTGAGAATGTTACTGCTAGTTTAGAGGTCAAGTGGAAGAGTCTGTGTGGATTGAAGTCAACAAATATTTGGCCTTTTATTTATGCATGCAAAGTTTAGATATTGTAAGCGACCTCAACTTTCTGTCTGCTAGGGAGGGTTATTGAAGAAGTTCCACACAAAACTCAACAAAAAATATTTAATGAGAGTAACGCAAGTAAGAAGAAGGTCATCAGTACAAATAACAATAAGATACTGAAATGAATTTTTGATGGCTTGTAGCTGGATCATTTCAATAAAATGACTTAGATCGTAATAGTCTGTTTCAATGTGAAATAATAAAATATTAATTGGAAATCATAGTCACCCCAACGGACAAGAGTTGAAGATTTGCTTTGTATTCGTTTTAACCCAGGTTACCAATGTGGTGGGAGATTAACTGCACAAAAATTTGGAAGATTAATTTACTTAAGCATTTTTTCTATGTAATTCCCAAAATGATTGCCTCTGCATACTGTAAAAAATATGGATGTTCAAAATATTGCTTCTTTTACTAGCTTTTCACCTAAATAATGTCCAAATAATTTAGAATATTATTATTACTTTGTCGTTCCTATATTATTGTTATTATTTTATTATGATTATTATTATTATTATAGCAATTTGTATATGTCATTATCTAAATGGGGTGTTGGACTTCAAAATTCACTAATGTTATTTCCAGTTTTGAACTTGACTGTGCTCTGCAGTTATCTGGCAAGTACTGTCTTCCACTCCAATATATAACCTTCGGTTTTTAACCACATGACAGTACTGAACCAATTAAAATTGGCAGATGGAATCCGCCAATGAATCAGAAGTTGCAAGTTGGCAAACCTCAGTCTAACACAATTCTTTCAGTATCAGCCACATATGAATAAGGTTCCATATATTTCAGTATATAAAACATTCTCACATCTTATATCTTACTCTGTACAAAACACTGAGACAAAAACTCTAAATCCTAATTTGTCCATATAGTTTTCAGTAGCAGAACAACAGTTCTCTAATGGACAAACTGTGGCAAACCAATGACAGGGTATAATGGTACTAAAATAATTGCAGCTGCGAGGGAGGTTGCAACTATCCACAAAATAAATTGCATTACTCGAGGAATGTAGCAGTTTTTATTCCTAATGTGACTGTGATCAGGGAATGTATTTGAGGGAGAAATGCAAGCGATGAAATACATCAAGAAAAATATACTGAAATATAAACTTTCTGAATACAACAAGCTAAAATCTATGTTTCAATCAAAATATGTCACATATAATTATTTTCAAAACATTTTCAGTCAAATTGTGATATTTAAACAAATCTGATGTCCAACTAAATTATTTTACAATGAAAAAGAGTTACCTTTTCTCACTTGCTCTAATTCTGATCTCCCTGAGCAAAGCTCCAATACAATCATCAGCAAATCTTTGTCTATTTAAACCCTGAAACACAAATGTTGAAGAATTTACATTGGGATATTTCAATACAAGTCTCTCTGAAGAATACAAAACTTTACTGTAACTACACTGTTGTTTTGTACAGCGTTTCCATGTTATGAAGACACCTCTTCAGCAATGACATAAAGGTCTGGGCCGGCATGTCAAGCTCCATGATGAATGCTGAATAGTTGTAACCAAAATCTTATCAAACTGCGGATGCCACCATCACCACCAGTGGACAGTGGCTGCTGTGTCTTGCTTTCCAATAATGTGGGCTCAGTAAAAAGGTGGCCTTATAAATGAAGTGGCCTCTCATATTGGTGGTAAAAATACACTGTTAATGTCAAACAATGTGCCTCTGCTTGGGAGATGGCCTCTCAAAAGGAGGTGGGATTTATGTCTTTGTTTTGACTCTATCAAAGCTTGTATTGAACTCAAGAAAGAGATATATTTAACTTCATTCTGAAAGTGTAGGTGTATAAGATCAAAACCTCTCTTTCTGGCCAAAATGAAACAACTCCAAAACAAACAGCTACATCAGGCCTGGAGATCATGTCATTCTAATCTTGAGTTTCTGCTATCAGCAAATCAGAAACAAGCTTTCATAAGTAATGTCATTGTGACTGGTCGAAAGAAAATCTCAACAAACACAAGCTCAAGATTTTAATGATCTCCAGTCCTGGTCATTTCTGTTTATTTTTTGACAGATAAAAAATTTATCTATGAAATAAGACCACTACCCAATACAGAACACTTTCCAGTACAGACCTCATTTTCCAAGCATGATCAGCTATATTGACTAGAAGGTATTAAGACTGATAAAATTTATGTATGAAATAAGATCACAGCCCAATACATAACATATTTTTCAGCATGGTCAGCTGTATTGGGTGGAAGGTTTTCACTGCATACAAATTTATTAGTTATGTAAAGTTGTTTAACGAAATAATGATGTAAAATATTGTCAAAATCTGCTGACAAATCACAACACATAAATTGAGATAAAGTTATTAGGGGAAATTTGGATTAAAACAAACAAAAAAAGGAACTGCTAGCGTTCAAAAACCAGTAGGACAACTAAAATAAGTAATTTAAAAGGCCATAACTCTGTAAAATACGATCAAATGCTGACCATCATCAAACTCATCTGGTTGCAAGCAAATCTGGTTAAACTCAAATTAAAAAAACATGAATGCAGCAATTCAAAAATGATGAAGGGCTATAACCATGTAAAATATGGTAAAAATTAGTTCATCTTAATCACTCATTTAAGACTTAGCAGACTAAGAGATCTGGTTGGAGTCAACCCAAAAATGTGAATCCCTAGGTGTTTATAAGCAATACAAATGTGTATTCTAGACTGAATAAATGTCACAACTTTATAAGAAATATTTTAAATCATCCCATCATCAAACTCATCTGAGACCTTGCTGTGATGCTTCACAGTAATTATGGTTACAAATTAAATTAAAAATATTACTGCAAGAATTTTCACAATCCAGCTACACTGCCTATTATAAGGACTATAACCATTGCAAAATAATGGTCAGAATCAAGTCATCATTGAACTCAAGAGAGTTCCTGTAAAAATGAAGCTCTTCAAAGTGAATTCAATTAAAATCAAACAAAAAGTTAAATGCTAGAGTATGAAGTCAACTGGGTGCTTAACATTAATTAAGGGCAATAACTTTTAGAAATGTGCTTTGATGGAACTCATCCAAGATCTTGTTCAGCTAGTGCTTCATAGCAAATCTGATATACTCCCATCTCTCTTAAAGCTCACCCCAAGACTGATATGAATATATAGAATAAAAAAGGGCATAACTTTGTGAAAATTGTGCAAAGTACCATGACTGTTCCATGTACAGATCTTCTAACGATGACAACAATATATATCAACATTAAGCTACAAACAAAAAGACAATAACTCTAAGAAAATTTGCAAGCACAAAGTGATTTCTTAAAAAGTGCATCTTAAGGCGATGACAATAATACTAACCAGTTTCATGGAAATCCACTTACAGCAATAACCATAATATTTACCCAGTTTCATGGCAATCCACTTACAGCAATAACCATAATATTTACCCAGTTTCATGACAATCCATTTAAGGTGATGACCATAATATTTACCCATTTTCATGGCAATCCACTTACGGTGATGACCATAATATTTACCCAGTTTCATGGCAATCCACTTACAGCGATGACCATAATATTTATCCAGTTTCATGGTAATCCACTTACGGCGATGACCATAATATTTACCCAGTTTAAAGGTAATCCACTTACGGCGATGACCATAATATTTACCCAGTTTAAAGGTAATCCACTTACGGCGATGACCATAATATTTACCCCGTTTCATGGCAATCCACTTAAGGTGATGACCATAATATTTACCCAGTTTCATGACAATCCTCAAAGGTGATGATCATAATATTTACCCTGTTTCATTGCAATCCACTAAAAACTACAGAACTAACTGTGCTAGCAAGATTGTCATACCCTGCATTAAACTACAAGTGAAAAAGGTCAATAACCATAATAAAAATTGGTAGAGCAAAGATATTCCTTGATATATGAATTTTCTGGTGATGACCATAACAGTTACCAAGTTTCATGGCAGTCCATCAAAAACTGCTGGACTTGTTGCACTAGCAAGATTGTACTGGACAGTATGCCCGATAGATGGACACAAGGATTACTGGATACACCTGATTCTGTTGAAAGTCGTATAAAATTATTAGGGTGCCAGAGTATTCACAAGCTTGTGCATGGAAAACTGACAGATGGATGGATCTGACCATTTCTCTGTTTCTGCCTTAAACTCAGGTTCAAAAGCAGATATATCAAATCAAGTTCCAGTAATATTTGCAGTCTCCTGTTTAATGAATAATGGCTATGAAAATGTTGTAGAAATGATTCATCTAGTCTTAAGTTAAGCCAAGTAGCTTCAACTGTGGTTTTATCCTACTTACAAAATCAATTAATTCCTGCAATGGTGTGCCTTCCTCAGTTGTCTCTCTTTTTGACCATACATATGTCTTTGTTGTCTGAAACAAAAGTAGAATTATTTACACTAACAGAAGCTATTATGTTTTTATGCATGGATTCATGTTGGTGATGTGTAAAATTTAGCTTTCCAGAAACAAATACATAGCCTCACATATATAGGTATAACCACATCTGAGAAACAAAAGTAAATATAAGTTTTGTACAATATATATCACTTCCTACTGAAATTTACTTTTTTTGTGAATAAGTAAATTAATAAACTTAGATATGAATACATATCACTAATAATTCCAAGTAAGTATATAACTTCACTGTTCCCCTGCATGTTACCAACTTTTTCTAGTAAAATATATTTCTTTGATAATACTTACCCAATCAGAATACCTTAGGAGATTACTACCTTGCAAATCCAGTGCTCCCAGATTAAATCTTTTCAGCTAAAAAGCTAAAAGTTATCTGCCAACCTAGGTGGCAGTTAGAGTGATCTCTCTTGATGCCAGGATTGGTGCCAAATCCAGTGAAATCATCAGTTACCACTGAAGCGGAAGGCATGCTCTCTATATGGATGTAACTGCTGGGAGGCTGGGATGGCATATGTGTATTATGATCAGTTTTATCAAAGAAACATATTTTAGTAGATAAAATTGATTCTTTCTTCAAATAAGTTACCCAATCATAATACCATACGAGAATAGGTAAGAGATGGATACATCCCCTTACACAGGTGACACCAGCTCCTGTCCCCTAAAGTATGTGAGACAGCTTCTAGAAAACTATAGAAAATATACTCCATATGTCATGGAGCAGTTTCAAATGGAAAACATTTTCCCTCTAGCAAATGCAGCAGAAGACATTAAGTCGTGTTCTTATGATGCTGTCAAATGACCCAGGAAGGTAACCTTTTGCTCCATGGCAGGCCCGACCCTAGGCAGCATGCGATGAGTGCAGGGTTCCAAGCAAAAACATTGCATTGTGGAGAAGTGTGGAGCCCAAGGCGGTTGCCTTTGTTGCCTTGCTCTAGGGCTAGGCCTGCTCCATGGCTAAAGGTTCCACCAGATCAAGTTGAACCTGTTAGGATGAAAGATCTCCAAGATAAAAACTGGAGAAGTGTACTCATCCCACAGCATATGCAATGTCTGTGGCAACAGTCCTAACTTCATGAGCCGAGATGTGAAGCAAACTCATTGCTGTGGGTTATTTTCAATATGGGGAACAAATAGCCCACTTTATCCAGGACTAAACTATTTGTTGATATACTGTCCTTTCCCTCTTTGAGGGCACAATGGCTCAGTCTGCCTTAAGTCCAACCTCAGATCTTCTTGCACTGGGTCCTGTAGATGTCCCTGCGTTGAAGTGTCCAGAGTAGACAGGAATTATTACCAAAATCTGTTTACCCATAAACGGTAGCCTGTTCTTGGCAATGAAAACTGGGGGCATCATTAGTGATGCTGACCCATCTTTTTGGAACTGCATAAACTGGTCCATCCATAGGACATGTGTATTTGCTAATTCTGCCTGCCACAATGAAGCTCTTGTGAGCAGTTCAATGTGTCTTGTTCAGCCAGGTTAGTACCAATGATAAATTCACTTAGGCAAGGATCAGATGTCACTGGGCATGTGTAATCCAAAATGAACAGAAGATGGGACACATCTCTGTTTGCCCAATATCCTCTCTTCCAAGAAAAAGCCATGTGCCTGTCATTGTGGAATGGTAGGTTTTAGTTGTGATTGGTGCTGTTTCTTGTCAAAGAGCGATAGGAAGTTAGATATTAAAGTATGTATGCCTGCATTGATATAATGTACTCTTGTTCACACCACTGAGAAATATTCCATTGCATTCATACACCTTAAGGTGGATTGGCCATCTCACTTGAGGGATTCTCCACCATTTATTGTAAGAACTGTTTGTACCTAAGGGTGTATTTTAATAAGATCAAAATGCACAGGTTCTGGAACTCTGGGCTGGGATGAAACACCTGCTGTCATGGTTGCTTAAAGCAGATGTGGGAATATCTCATGATTCTGTGCAAAA
>JAECUM010013153.1:0-21966 GCA_016617855.1 Megalonaias nervosa | reverse complement strand
GCATTTAAAGTGTTGGTATAAAGCAATTTGATATACCAATACTATTGGTATATCAAATTGTGATCCGCCCATGGCTCAATAATACGCATATATAAACATTCTCACGAGCGTCTGCAGTTGATTCTAGATCAATGATCAATTTCCACAAATTAGTCACTAGTGACGTATGAAAAATAACGATGAAAAGTATTAATAATCCACGTTTTCTAAATTAATTTAATATGGTACACATTTTCATCACAATCCTTTCTGCTTTCTGTTCTCCCCTCTCCTCTCAAGCATAACGGACAAACTGCGCAGAAATGTGGAATGAGAGAGAAAAGGAATTTGGGCTGGATTAAAACCTTGAAATAGAAATTACACCAAGTAACCTACAAGAATATGGTTCGTCGTAACGATACGTGTGCACTTTCCTTGGCATTTATCAACAGTGTTTATCAATGATACAATGTTGCAAACCAGTAAATTCCTCGGTTACGTGGTACACATACTGTGATATATTTAATGTTATGTTTTTTGTGTTTTTTCTTAAACATACCATAATGTTCTAAAAGATCGATTATTATTATTAAAATATGAAAATGTCCAAAGGTCTCTCTCTCTCTCTCTCTCTCTCTCTCTCTCTCTCTCTCTCTCTCTCTCTTGACCATCGTAGCAGGATACGGGCTAAAATCTATGAAATGGCGAACGCAGAGATGTAGAGGATTTTCCGACAATATCTCTGGACTTAGGAATGATGGTAACAGTTAAGTCAAACCGACCAAAGGATGAGAGAGACAGACAGACAGACAGACAAAGACAGAGTTTTAAAGTCAAACCGACGAGAGAGAGAGAGAGAGAGAGAGAGAGAGAGAGAGAGAGAGAGAGAGAGAGAGAGAGAGAGAGAGAGAGAGAGAGAGAGAGAGAGAGTTTGTGGGTCGGTTGTACTGTTGCTAAAGCAGAATAATGACTTAGATCAACTGTAAATATATTAAAATATTTTAATTACTTCTTGTTGGTTCGTCAGTTGGCTTAGTTTCTATTCCACATTAATTTCCATGAGCCCGTATTTTAATGGTGTAGCTATCCAAGTGTTGCTACTGCTCTACTTTTATCATTACAACCATCTTTCATGTTTAAATCATAAGTGTGTATTATATTGATTTAATCAATGTGGAGAAAAATAGAAACCAAGAAAAGAAAACAATCAACTTATTAATATGCAAAGGCGATCGTAAATAGCCACTACGGCAGAGAACTACATTTTGTAGCGGACACAATCGGGGATGTGAGGAGTTCATTCACTAGGTCAATACACGGCTGCCTGTAGTAAATATGAACTCCATTCAAAGGGCAAATATATGTATTTGTATGTGATATAAATAAAATATATGTACAGTATGTACGCTATATCAATGATATACCACTCGTTGTATAAATTTTTTATTAAAAGGAAACTCAGCAAGCTTCGTTTCCTTTTAATGGAAAATTTATACATCTCGTGGTATATCACTGATATATATATATATATATATATATATATATATATATATATATATATATACTTTCCAATATATATATATATATATATATATATATAATGTTCCTTGTTCCTTCTAACAGTTACCACCAATTGTCTTGCTAAGGTATTTAGCATGTGTATCATGTAAAAATAAAAATGTCCTTTGCTACCTCTGATCTGTAACTACGTTTGTTGTTTTGATATTTGATATAAATCTCTACAAGAAATGAAAACTATATAACTGGCCATGTTGATTCTTAAGCAGTAAGACTGATCCTTTGCTTTTCTTTTGGAAGATTCTGTTACTTCTGTCCTCTATCCTTATTTGTTTCAATGTTTCTAAGATATTTTAAGTTTACAAGATATTTGAATGTTAAATCGTCTGGATTTTTAAAAAATATTCCAAAGATATTTGTATGTTAAATCGTCCGGATTATGTCAATGAATATGTGGTAGGATTGAAAACTGGTTCCTACTCTTGACAGAAAGCTATACAAACCATCATTAAGAAGTTTTCTCTGATGTTGAACTTTTTAATGTTCTTATCAGCAATGTAAGTTATTGTGCTCGGGCTTCGACGGTTTATATTTCAATTGCCGTCAGTTACTTTGAAAACACGTACACACACACACACACACACACACACACACACACACACACACGGCATGATATCAGGTAATCCAAGTCACCGACATGAAGACCGAAAATAAATATTGCTAAAATTGGCTGACAGGAAGAAAATGTAGGTTTGGCAGGTCCAAATCTACCCAAATATATCACATTTTGTTACATCTGATAGAATTCAAGAATGTACCATACAAAATATCTTAGATCGATATGACAATGAGAAAAATTGCCTTTGCATTTTTCCCAAGTCACTGAAATACCAATAAAGTGTTCTGTCGAGATACCGATCTAATGACATTTTGTCTCGTACATTCTCAAATCGTATTAGATGTTTTTTGGGGCGAGTTCATTGTTTGCAGACAATACATGGATAACTTCTGGGTTCATATACTCTAAAGGTAATTGACGTTAAGTTTCTAGTACTACTGGTAGTGCACGTTATGGCAGTCAAGGCCGGTCATAAGTTGAGCAAAAATGTACATTTGAATAGTCTTAATACAAAGTGTATGTTAGTTTGGAAATCAGTGGTGAGTAAAGCACTTACAACAATCATTGTCACGGAGTAAACTTAAGTTACAAAATGCTTGCAAGTTAACGTTTATAAGTTAAAGAAATTATTGACACATACTCACGAAAACTCAAGTTCAAAATGGAATAAATCTAATGATGCTGTTCACGAATTGTAGTCTGATTGTGAACATGATGTATTTAAAGCTACAGTGCGCTAATGGAGTTACCTGAAATTAGTGATTTTTTTGTGTTTTCGTAAATCGATATTGGAGTCCCAAATGCTACTTATTAATTTGAATTTTAAGTAGTGATATGAAATACATCGTGATTGTCTTTCAGTCTGCATACGTTTATCCAAAACATGTACTTGTAACAAGTTGCACTTTTCTGTAATATTTTTCTATGAAGCAATTCAGTTTTGACATAAAAAATACTAAAATTTCTTCTTCATTTACATGGTTTTAGAGTCTGCCATCTTTTTCTGCACCAAGTCACTTTATCTCCTTACTCGTAATTTTTGTCATTACGTCTTCAAATTGAATGCTGAAGAACGAAACATAACGACAATATGTATGATGCTATATACGCATTTTTTAAGGAAAAAAAAAAAAAGAAATAAGTAGTGACTAAAAGGTTAAATTAGTGGTGACCATTAACATTGTTTATATTCATCTAGAAAATACAATTGCATGTCACTATCTTTACTTAGTGGTATACTTACTTTCAAGGAAAAATACTTAAATAATGACTATTAAGATTTTTTTTCATATCGATATGGAAATGGAAATATTTACGGGTTGCTATTAAGTGTTAAAGGAGGAAAACAGTCACCTCATGGTGGGAATCGAAGCTAATACAAATATGTCGGTTGCTGGACGTTATCCCAATACTACTAACTACTGCTCTATATGATCAATAGAAAGTTTATTGTACCCTGTAACATCAACTAGGATCTCTTTTTCTGTTAAATATTTATGATGAAACAATCAGGCTATATCAGGTATGGCTTTGTACTTGTTAGCAAATCAATATAAACACAATTTTCACGGTTAGTTTCCTCATTAATCATTCCAGTTCTAAATATAGTGATTTTGAACTAGCCACAAGACAATTAAGGCACCATTTATCGCACTATCCTTACTTCTCATGCCATATTTTTGTTTGTTGAACAGAAGAATGTGCTTTGTCTTGAAAGTTGATTATTTGTTTGGCTATTTCAAATTGTACGTCATAGAGTTTTGAATAAATAACGGATGTGCGGTAGGCCTAACGGTGTTTCGTGCGGCAACTGCTTCGGAAACCTTGATGCAGTGGCGTCTACATTTACATATACGTCAATCGTTTTCTATTATTGAACATTTTACCAACAGAACTCCAAGTGAATTAACAACAGTTCCACAATACTGCATTTTACTGTCAATAATGCTCTTATGGATGTCCGTGATACATCTCGTTGAAATAACAAAATAAAATAAAATAGAGACAAACAGTCATACATATAATTATATTGTTATAAAGGATATATAATTTATCAATTTTAAAAAAAGTATTTTGTATAATTTTATATAGTGCATTGGTATTGAGGCCATTAGGATACAAAGTATCTAATTTATGAATCCAGTAAGTTTCTTTTATGAGTCTATTCATGTTTCCATGCACAATATCTATTGGCATGAAAGAAACATCGAGTAGAGAGTGATTATTGGTATTAAAATGTGTTGAAATATTAGAGGAAAACTGAGGATCTCTATAATTTTTTATATGAAAGCGATGATTATTCATTCTCTTAGAAACTTGTTGAAGTGTTTGTCCAACATATTGCATATTACATTTTTTACAGGTTATCAAATAAATCACATCAGTTGATATGCAGTTAGTGTTAAAACGTAGAGAAAATACTATTTTTGTATTAGCGCCACTGAAAGAAGCACTTTCTCTTATGTTTGCACATTGAGAGCACCGGTGTCTATTACATTTAGATGACGAGAATTGTCTTTTTTTTATTTTCTGTCTGTTTAGCTCTAATTAGAAAATCTTGCAAATTCTTGGGTCTTCTATAGGCAAGAATTGGTTTATTTTTGTAAAGTGATTTTACGCTTGTTTTATTTGATAAATTTAGGAGACTCCAATATTTATTAATTATAATTCCTATATTAGGTAATGAAGGATTATACTGTATTGTGAAAGGAATTATATTTTTCTCTATTGTACGATTTACTGTGTTTAAAACTCATGTTGAGTAAGATTACGGGCTTTGTTCAGCTCAGAATCAATGATATGTTGAGGATAATTTCTGTTTTGGAAATATGTTTTTAAATCATTCATCATCTGAAATAATGCGTCGGTATCTTTTGGCCTGGTTATATGGTATACCGTTTTTACATGACATGGGATGACATGAAGAATATTTCACACACTGGTGGATATTAGTTTCCTTGACATGAATATTTGTAGAGATAGTGTTATCAATATTTTTAATTACATTTACATCTAAAAATCAAACATGCGTACTAGATGCAGTATAAGTAAATTTAATCGTCGGATGAAAATGATCTAGGCGATCAATGAATTTTTCCAGTTCTTCAGTTGAGTGGTTCCAGATCATAAATATGTCATCTAAAAATCTAAACCAAACAGATGGATTAAACTTTTCTTTTTGAAGGAAATCTTTTTCTAATATATCCATGAAAAGAGACGCGTATGAAGGAGCCATAGGACTACCTATTGCTGTACCAATTATTTGGATGTAATTTGTATTATTAAATTGAAAATAATTATTTTCCAAGATAAGTTTTACTATTTTACAAATATCTTCACTAGATAGTGTAACTAGATATGTTATAACACTAACTGCATAACAACTGATGTGATTTATTTGATAACCTGTAAAAAATGTAATATGCAATATGTTTGACAAACACTTCAACAAGTTTCTAAGAGAATGAATAATCATCGCTTTCATATAAAAAATTATAGAGATCCTCAGTTTTCCTCTAATATTTCAACACATTTTAATACCAAGAATCACCCTCTACTCGATTTGTCTTTCATACCAATAGATATTGTGCATGGAAACATGAATAGACTCATAAAAGAAACTTACTGGATTCATAAATTAGATACTTTGTATCCTAATGGCCTCAATACCAATGCAGTGTATAAAATTATACAAAATACTTTTTTTTTTTTTTAAATTGATAAATTGTATATCCTTTATAACAATATAATTATATGTATGACTGTTGTTTGTCTCTATTTTATTTTATTTTATTATTTCACTGATTCAGGTTTCATTAGAGACTCGTGTATCTTTTAGATCCTGCATATAACTGTCATGATGATGCATATCATATTTATGACGTTACGTCATGACGTAATTGTTATTTTAAAATATAAAGACGTCATACGTTTCTTTCAAAACACTTGTGCCTGAAGATGCATGTATTAAATGCGAAACTAGTTGCACAGAATTATCGGCGTTTGTGTTGTTTTTTTTTATCCCAATCGTGATACATGTCGGAAACAAATATATGATAATCGGATACAAATATCTGATAATCGGATACAAATATCTTTATCATTATACAACATCTCATCCGCAAATCAACACCTCCTGGAATTATTTCAACTTTGAACAATATCCATAATTTCTATTAAAAAAAAAAAAAAAATGCTGATAAAGTAAAACTGCATTTAATTTCATACTTCATTCATTTGTAAAATCAGAATTACCTCCCTTGTTAACTGTTGCTGCATTCAAAGCGTTATTGTTGCTATGTACTGTATGACGTTTTGCGGACATGACGCTGATCCGGTATAAAAATAACTTATAACAATGTATATTCATTTTTTGATCATGTTTTAAATAAAGTTTGTTTCTTCGAGGAGCTGTAAATTACCGGTAATTGACAATTACAAATACTAATTTTATATATAACATTAAACATTGCATCAATGTACGTTTATCAGTAATACCAACATTATAATCTAAACATTTTCTTTACGCTTAACGTAGCCTGCATGAGTGAAACAACAAAATTTTTTCAGAGATTTCAACTTTCTAATAAGAAAAGCTTCTTGAATGTTTTGTGTTGTTTCATGACTAAAGGATAGTTTATTTTGCATAAATGCATGCAGTCAGCCGCATTTATATTTTTTGCATTCTACACATCACGCACGGCCGCCGATGACGTTATCGCACGTGATAAATACGAAAAATGAAGTAATTTTTAAAGACAAAAGTATTCCTATATAAACTACATAAACATCTTTAAAAATAAAGAAAATAAAGTTTGGATATTTTGCTGAGGCCATTAGAGAACTCTAGAGTAAGTAATTTATGTTGTTGTTTTGGGGTTTAACGCCATTTCCGAGCGCAAGATAGGTTATTACATGGGGGCCAGGATAACTGGTGGAAGAAGAACCAGAGAAAACCCTGGTAAGAACCACCGACCTACCGGAAGTTACTGACAAGCTTTCTCATATCACGACATTCACTGAGGTGAAATGGCGAGCGCTGAAGACCAATGGGCCAGCAGGTGATCCCACATCGTTTAAATCAAAAAGTTAAAAATATAAATGAAAAAATATGAAGAAAACAAAACAGCCTGTCACTAATCATGCTGCGATGGACGTGCAAATAATTTTAAAAGTGGTTATTTAAAATAGTCTAATCTTTGACACATTCATTACTTACTAATTTACTTTATTTCCTTTATCAATGGTGATATTTCCATTAAGAAACGAATTATGTCTCCGTAAAAATGAACATTTTATCCGCAAAATATGGACTATATTTCCGTTAGAAATGAACTTTATTTCCGTTACAAATGGACTATATTTCCGTTAAAAATGTGCGGCAGTGTGTGTGTGTGTGTGTGTGTGTGTGTGTGTGTGTGTGTGTGTGTGTGTGATTTGGATTTTTAACGTAGCTTTAACAATTTTTCAGTCATATCGTTACGATGTCTGCAGTGTGGCAGTTTATAATGATGTCTAGAACTGAAGCATCATGCCGCAGACCAGTCACATTATCTTTGACACCAGGCCGACCAGTTCTAACACTAACCTCACTAACCTCTTAATGCTGAGCGCCAAGCGATGCAGCTGCTAGTACCAATTTTGGTATGATTCGGCAGGGATTCGAACCCGCGACCTCCCGCATCCGAAGAGGACGTTCTAACTACTTAGGCTAGCGGAGCGGTCATTCATTGCAATACTACACTGCGTCAGTAAATGCCAAATCAGAACATTATTAATATTACAATTAACTATGCTCATGTCCCCACCTTATGCCAAGGTGTGACGGGGTGCCAAACATAATTATTTAGAATTGTCCTCTCTTGGAAACTTAAAATTGTCATGGAAAGAAACCACCATGAACAGCATTCTTTTCAAATAACGTGACCCAAATCAAAATATCTATTCAAGAGGCGATAGGTCATTCAAGTGATGATAACTCGAATTTTCTTTTTTTATTGCCTTGCTTACGTACATTTAAACATTTTCTGTACATGGTTAGTAATACAGCATAAAATTTAGAATTTGACAGGGAACGTTATCAGTATTGTTGAAGAAATATGTAGAAATGCAGAACAATATTAGTGATGTGGCTTTTCACACACACACACACACACACACACACGGCTTTTAAAGTGTTATTATAAAGCAATTTTATATACCAATGCTATTGGTATATCAAGTTGTGATCTGACCATGGCGCATTAATACGAATATATAAATATTGTTTTAATATTAGGTTATATTTCAAAAGTAGGTTATCACTTCTATAGTCTCTAAATCTGTGATGAATTGCAACTGATTGTCATTAGCGTTATAATTAAATAACGATCAACATAATAATTCCACTCTACTAAATGAATTAAACATGGTGCAGAATTTCATCGAAATCCTCCATGCTCTCCTCTTCCTCATGCATAAGGGAGATAATACAGAGATGTGGAGTGAGAGATAAAAGAAATGTGAATTATATATATATATATATATATATATATATATATATATATATATATAGAGAGAGAGAGAGAGAGAGAGAGAAATTATGTTTTTCATACATTTATGGAACAAATTCCTTGGATAAAGCATACAATATGAGCTGTTTATACATGGTTTGTTTGAATATAAAACCTGAACATGAAAACATTAAGTTCTTTATATTTTCTGTCAATTTTAAAAGAATAAAACGGATGATTATGCATAAAGTCTATGGCGAATAAAATATTAAAATAGTCTTAAATTTACGAAGTGAAGGATTGTCTCTCTCCAACAAAGACAATATCATCAGTAACAAAGGATCAACTACATTAATGTTTTGTGCTAATTTAAAACTCAATTGAGAGACTTTCTTATTCTAATTTTGTCACATACTTGTGTAGCAATTCTATTCATTTTCTTTCCTGCAAATGAGATTCTAAAGAATTGAAAGTTATTGCATGCGTACTGCCTGATATCTAATATGGAGAGGTCATTGCACGTGGACTGCCTGATATCTCAAATAGAGAAGCTATTGCACGTGTATTGCCTGATATCTCAGACGGAGAGGACATTGCTTGTGTACTGTCTGATATCTCAAATGGGGAAGTCATTGCATGTGTACTGTCTGATATCTCAGATGGAGAAGTTATTGCATGTGTACTGTCTGATATCTCAGATGGAGAAGTTGTTTTGGCACGGGACCCATGAGCTTACGAAACATCTAGACGTCTAAAAAACGACGGGTGGACGAATTGTGTTGGTAACGAACCGCTGATTACGTGAGTCGGCTAAGCGGGATAAAACAGATCAGCCTGGGGTATCACAGAATTTACATGCAATGAATTGCTTATTAGATAACCGAACTACCATCAGTAACCAAACACGCATTAATATATCGGCGAGCTTTCTGACGTCATAATGAAAAGGTTAGATAACTTTATAATGACGAAGCCGCATGCTGAAATATATTCTTCACTTAATCCTTTTCTTAAGTCCACGAGGCTAAGTCGGACAGTGTAATAATAAAACATTTATTAGTGATCTGCCCATACAATAAGTGTTTTTTATTTATTTTTCTTTTAAATGGATCAATTGAATTTTGTCTGGAATATTTGATATAGCTGAAGACCTAACTCTAATGGACATTTAGATATTATATTTTGTCAGATCAATAAATAAATCCTCTATGTGGAAAGAATCATTTTTGTATAACAACCTAAGTATTTCCTATGATTAGTCTTAACCTTGAGTTCATTAAATTACTGCATACTATACTGAACAATCATTAACTTAATTGCTGTCGTAGGCTGTTTATAAAGTGCATCCCCTAATTAATAGTGCAGCTTTAATGCTTTCTAAAGAATGAATGCTGAAAAAAGGAAACGAAATTCTTCCATTTAAGTCTTTACTGTCCTCTGGTCAAGTAAATGATACATCGCGTGCAATCAACCGAATCTCAGTTTCTTCTCACATTTAACGCAGAAAACAAAAATAGCCAGATAATCTGAGAATTTATATGCTGAGAGATCATTATTTCCGTTAACTGATACAAACAATATTACAGAAACAAAGTTGATCACTTGGTTTCCTAACGTGATCATGAGATCATTTCGGATTTATCGGTGTCTAGGAAAATGCAATATGGGTTTTAACACTAATCACTGAAGGCCCGTTGTTTTATATTCCTTGCCGTTTTGTAACTGTTAATGTTCTTGGTTTGTTATTGAATCTTCTAGGTTGCGTTTTATTTGGATGAGCCAATCGAAAACAGGGTAGAGTCAGATATGTTCTTAGATGTTAAGCATACCATATCTCTGAGCTTTAAAACAAAATCACATCCAAGTAATTAACAAGCATTTCATGATGATTGATAGGTTGATTTTTCTAAAACCAATTGTTTGACCAAAACACCAAGCAGATTCTCCTAAGAACTTCGTACTAGTCCAACTCGTTTACGTTATAATTTGCATTTTTAATCTTATAACAAATTATGTGTATAAGATACTCTTGTGTGCTTTTTAGGTATCAATAAAGCGCATGCTTGAAATGTTTAATTTATGTAGCTTCTTATTATTGATTCTAAATTAGGCATGAAAAATACAAAGGAGGAAAATTTCCAAACCTCATCGCGTACATTAACGAATTGTTAAGTCCCCTCTCTCGAATTTATTCACTAATTTTAATAAATGCATTTATCTCCCTTAAGTTTTGCTCATACATACATACATACATACATACATACATACACACATTTCGTAGTTGCTTAAGATGAAACCATTTAACCAGTGCTACTTCCTCCAGGTCTGCTATAAACTGGTATATGCGTTCAAAGCAAAATGAAATCACAGGTATATAATGTCTTGGTCTGATTAAACTAGCGATATCTTAAAAAGAGTCCTTATAAATAAAGTAGGCATATGTTACATAATATTGCAACAGTATTAATGTGGGACGATATGGGATTCTAACGGAATTAAGATTACGCTGTAGGTTTAGATGAGTGGAGCACTTGAGGACTCTACGGGAATTTAACATTGCGTTTTCTACCATCTAATATCGAGTGATCAACTATACAGCATCGACCTTTGAGTACTATTCAACGCTCATTTTTAATTACTATCTAACACGCAGTTGTTGAGTACTATCCAAATTCTCTCTTTGTGTACTATCCAAGACTCCATACATACCATTCAACACGCCGTGTGTAGTGACCAATACTTAGTTATCCATTATTGAGTACCTACACTATACAATTGAACGGAAAGGGTAGAATGTGCAAGAAGGGGACTAAAATATACATACACTATCGCACAATATTAAGGGTGGGAGCGTTTGCTGAAGCACTTACAAACATACTACCGCGCACAAGAAAGGGTGGAAGGGGTATGAACCTTTTAGTTAGTTTCGAACAGACACAATCACAGTTATAGACATACACAAACATACAAATATAACGCCCATAGAGTGGTAATAAATTTGAGTAGTATCTCTTGTCAAAGAGATAAGGGTGACCCTAAAAAGGGCAGTTTTTTTCAGTTACTACTGCCCATTAGTGACCGCCGTACCCGCCGAATCTGGCACCATATGAAGCACAGCTTTGTTTCCTCCATCTCCACTCCAATCTGATGTTCGTTTTAGACAATGAGCTTAAAACTATGATAAATGGTTTCCACCCCACCCCACCCCCAGTCCTACTCTGTCGGTTGTTATTGTTGATGTTGCCTTTGCATTTCTTGTACTCTCGTCTAGTTTTGGTTGACGCGATATAAATCTCCCTTTCTCTTCTGGTACTCTCTTTCAGTTTGCTCTTCTGCCCGTTCAGTCTTGATCTTCTTTACTACATCGTCGTAGGACATCTCTTGCGAACACCTTAGCTATTTTCAAAGAAGTTGTTTCTCTCTTTATGTTTTTCTCGTGGGGGTAATAACTCATTTCCTCTACCCGACACAGGAAGTGATATACTCTCTCTCTCTATCGAGCTGATGTCTCCCCTACATATTTCCATTCTACAATGTTCATTTTTTATTTTTCTTTACAGGACCGACGATGGCAAGATCAGCGAAAAGCATAGTTTGTTGCTGCTGTACTGGATCGTAGAGATGTTAACCAAGCTATCCAGTAACTTCATCCCCTCGTTACTTCTGCTGTTACTTTGTGTTTCCCTATATTCATCTGTTATTTTCCATCTCCTCTCGCAGGCAATTAGTTAGCAAGGTCTTGGACCGTTTGGGGGTAAAATGGTGGTTTTCATCTCCATTTTCCTGTCAGGGAGGTGGTGCCTTACCCTGATAATGTCCGCCATAGATTCCGTTAACTTTCTAATACATTCATCGATTTTCTTATGAGTTGTCTGGTCGACGATGAATGGTTGGTGTGCGTACCGCTTTATATGGCAGAAGCACAGACATGAAAGAAAACATTCATCGGATTCGGTGTCTGGACGTGAAAGAAAATGTACCAATTTAAAGATTGACAGAGAGAATGTGAAACAGCATGTTGAAACGATTATTTTTGTTTTGAAATAAACAAGCAATTACCATTTTTAAAAACTCAACACTTTTGCTTAATAACAGCGTTAAATAATAACTAAATGAAGGGAAAGTTTAGGGCTAGTCCCTTCCTTTTCATTATCAATTGCTAAACATTAAACATGAACGTATTTACAAGTCCGAATAGACCTCCAATAATCTAGTTCAGTGCAATTTTGCAA
Source organism: Megalonaias nervosa (assembly GCA_016617855.1). Lineage (NCBI taxonomy): Eukaryota > Metazoa > Mollusca > Bivalvia > Unionida > Unionidae > Megalonaias > Megalonaias nervosa. The sequence goes on along the minus strand of JAECUM010013153.1, from coordinate 9,127 downwards.
TAGATACAGACCACCTTTATGTGCTAAAAAAATAGCCATAATGTTCACAAAACACTATTCTATTTTTTTTTTTTTCATTGGTTTCCGAGAAATTTCTAGTGGAGGTTAAATCCAATACTGTTGTCTGCATCGTTGTTGTTGTTGTTGTTGTTGTTGTTGTAGGGATTAATGCCATTTTCAGCACAAGATAAGCTATACATGGCGGCCAGTATAAATGGTGGAGGAAGAACCAGGGTAATCCCCGGAAAGAACCACCGACCCACGAAAAGCTACTGGCAAGCTTTCTCACATATCCACACTGGCCATACAGGAGATTCGAACACAAGCAGACAGAGGTGATATGGCAGTGAGCCGTAACGGTGAGCGCTTTAGACCACTCGGCCACTCGTGACCCCTGTCTGCTTCGTCATCATTGGTGTTGTCATTGTAAACATATGGAATTCTGACTGATAACATTCGAAAGAATCTCAGTGCATCATATTTCTTTTTTCCAAAGTTTGTAACAAACATTTCCAGTTTTCTTCTCCTTTTCTTATTCTTTTGCTGATTCTGTCTATGATGTGTGAAGCATTTTCGACGTCTCTGTCCGCCTTGTCATAGCCGTGATGTTTAGGAAAAAGTAATGTCATGCCAGAAGCGTGAGGCCTATTTATAGGGGTGTCCTGGCACCATAGAAGATCTTTGATACGTAGGTTGACGTTTTAGCTTCAGCTTTAGGATTCCACTTCAATGAGAATGAATACTGACACCTCCTAAAGATTCAGCTAGTAGTGACAAAGCGACAGCATGGATTTTTTTTTGTTCATTTATAATAAAACATTTTTTTTTTTTGGAAGTTGTGTATGAATGATGCCTTGTAGTGACAGGTGTAGCACTTCTTTGAGATTAGCTGTAACAAATGTGAACGTACTTTTGCATTATTTTTCACGACTGATGACATACAGTGCACTAAACAATTTAGCAAGTGGACGAGATTGAAAGAAAGTCATGTTAAATACTGTTAGAAAGAAAAGACGTAAATGATGTTTCTTCATAGTTTGTTTTAGACAGAAAAAGCGATGCAGTGACGTGTAAACAACTTAGTCATACACATTATGTAGCCATGATGCTCCTAATTGTTTGGCGAACACTTGCACTTCAGATTTATCTCTTGGAATTATAACGATACCACATAATATGTATTGAGAATGATGGTGCGACGTGCTCAGCTTAGTTCAAATAAAATTGTTTTTCTCTGACTTATTTGTGTATTGTGTACGCCGACAGACATTTGTTATAACACCCTATGATACCTTGTGGAGTACGAGCGAACAATTATGATTTGTAGTCAGTCACACGTTTGTCCAACTCGGTTTTGACGGAACAACTGGATCATCAATCAGTATGTTGAAGGGATGGCGAAGATACAGTGCTCCCAACTTTGACGATCTATTTTTTCGGGAGTCAATTCGAGAACAGAGAATGCCGGGATAACAATCATGTTTACAATTGTGAGATTTACCTCAACAGCTCAATACGTACTATTCATTTTAAACATGTTTAGCTTGTCATTATGTACTAAATCAAATATATTACATTTCAAAAACACGCAAAGTTCGTTGTTTTTCCTTCTTTCCTTAATCAGTCACCCATGCCTTTTCCTTAGTCAGCTACTTCTTGTTTGCAAGCGTTAAATTCAAGACTTTTCCAGCCACTCACATCCATCCAGTCGAACGTCTTTTGGTGTACATCATAAGCCGCACACATCTTTGCAAGCAAGAAGAGTCAATATAGGGTGAAGAATCTTTACTTCAAACAGTGAAAAGGAAGTATTGATCATAAATCGCAACGCTATTAACATAATTAGGTTTATCGTGAACATATACAGTTTTGGTGGTCATGCCTTTGCATGGAATATTCATACAGTTGCCACCTAGAATCTGATAGTAAGCGAAATCCAAGAAATGTACGTAATAATACACACCATATGTTGTCTAAAACTCAAACGGATCGTGTCGTCTTGTTGATTCAGTTCTTTTACAAGTATTTTGGTAATCCATTAAGTCTTAGATACGGTCACTGAGTTCATTCCATGGCATTTGATGCAACACTGATGATAGATGTCTTGATATGGTAAGTTTTATCATGTCATCTCAGATGATCCAAGTCTGATCTTGACCTTGTGAACAGTCACAATGTAGTCAGTCTTCTTATTGCATTCAGATACCAATGATCCAAAAGTCTATGCTCTTTTGGATGCAGTTGCCCTTTGTGTTTGACTTGAACCTGTACAAAGCAGTGATAAATACGGTAGGCTCCGAATGTTCTCTTCTCAACTTTCCATTGCAGGAAAATCTTTTTTTGAGGAAATACTGATCGTTTTGTCAAACGAAATCTCCTTGCAAAATTATTTAGAAGAAATTCTGTCACTAACTCATACAGGTGGTGATACTTCTATCTAATCTTGTAAGTATTCGTCCTCTGGAATACAGTGTAGAAGTCCAACATTTTAGGTAGAAATTATGACATCGAAACTCTAATTAGTTGTGGAGAGTCGATCAGAATCTGACAATTTGAATAATTTCATAGTTTCCAACCATCTTATAAACAAATGTTTAAAATGTCCAGGAGGTACATTCTAAATGTACACTTATGAACTAACCATTGACAAAGTCTTCACATAAGAGTCTTATCGTGTGCTGGCACAAACCCCCTTTTTCCGAGTATTCTTCAGTCAATATTTTTATGGTATTCCAGTAACATTTTATAATGTATTGGATGCAATTGTTCTTTGCTTTTCACTTAAATCTTGACAAACTCGGTGTTAATACTTCCTCGAAGCTCCATAGGTAAACTACAAATTCTCTCCACATCTAAAGTATCCAATATGAAGATCACATTTCGGACCGACCAAAGGAAGGTAGCGACAGCACGGAGGCTTTCCAGAATGTTCCAGGTAAACTGAACCTTTACATTCCCATTTGTAAAGTTTTATAGCACAACATTTCCTTCTCCAAAGTAAACATGCCTATCTCTGGCTAAAGAATTGGGACTAGGTCCTCCATATATTTTGACCATTTCGTTTTAAACGTCTGGAATCGACATTCAAAATTACAACAACCTTGCAAAGCCACAGGAAACGTGTAGTAAATTTTATTTGTAAATCTCATGATGTGTTGTTTTGGTATCCATGAGTGATGCGTGAGTGCGTGGATTAATGGGTAAACAAACAGCATCACTTTCGATCCTACAGTGGTAAGGTCATGCTGCATCTTACGTCGCAGGATATGACATCACTCAGGTCTCAAGGCACAGCGTCTAAATCGATCATTGAACCTGGAGTCAGTAATGGGTCCATTACTGTGTTTCTATGTTAAATTCAGGATCCTCCTTGAACTTAAGAAATCAGAATGATCTTTATACCTTGGAATTATTTCCGTTTTTATACTGGAGCTCGATATCAAGTAAGGTAGCGTGTTGTGATAGGTCGCACTCGTTTCTGGTATGCAAACTGATCCTTTGTTTCTAACATGAAAGTCATGATATTGACCTTTAAGGCTTCTTTCATCACGACAAAGTTGACCAGTTACTGGAATGACAGTTCAATATCAGTCCTTTCACTTAACATTTGGTATGATATTGTCCTTGTTTGTCTCAGTACAGGTAACCGCAGGTGAAATAAGGTGGCAAAACTTTGTATTTGATCAAACGTTTGTATTGGCAAAAGTGTTCCATACCGATGTGTTCTGTCAAACTTTCAAGATAACCGATGGGCAAAGGAGCATAATTACACACACAAGGATACAATGAACACATATCAATGTATATGATTTGCTCTCCTTGAGATGAGTCCAATTCGTAAAAGAAGCTTGTAAAAGTTCTCCCTCCTCCAAACAAACTATCTTGTACCTTTAAAGCCTCAAAGTCCACCGCATCGTAATCACTGACGCTATGTTTTATTCTGGATCCGTTTTCAAACGTCAGTAATCATAGAGAAAGTATATAAGTCTTGGTTCGTGAAGGTCGCTTTCTCATCGGTTTGGCTAAAAGACGTTTTGATACATTACTCGCAGATATTTTACTGCCACGCCAAAATGTCTTCAGGCACACAACATGTTTCGCTTCATTCTGTTATATCTTCAAAATGTTCAATATCTTCATTTTCTCTTCGTATTGGTCTTGCTTTCTTTTTCTGTTGTTGTTTTGTTGAAAAGATACTTGCTCTTATTCATTCTGAAGTAGCAAAATACCTTTCAGCTCTAAATTCTGTTTCTTTCTCAAATCTTTATAGAATTGTAATTATGGAGAAGGAAGTGAAGGTGATACCGCGAAGAATATGGACAATCGCACAAACTGAAGCCATCCTCTTCTGAATTAACTTTTGCAGAAGCAGCAGCTAACGTATTATTATTCTGGATATACGATACATCTAGCAGGCGCATTCCGATACATCCTATTAATTGTATCATCCATAGTTGTTCTATTTGAAATCTAACGTAAAGGTACATCGAAGGAACGGTAGTGGACAATGTTATGTATGTTTAATTTATTTTGTACGCTTGACCTTTATCCATGACCTAGGCTAGAGTTTTGGTTCGTACCTGCTTCTTGACTTGTTTGCAAGCTTGAAGTAATTTTCTATTAAGATGATTGATGTTTTATTCAGAAATGTTTTTGCGACACAGGTCAAGTGTGGATGTATATAAACTTGAGGACAATAAAATTATGTATTCCTCCTTTAAATATCAGTCTGGAAGCGTTTACCGCTGAAATGACATATAATTTGAGAGGAATCATTTATTTAAATTATTTATTGGAATTACAAAGTGCTCATTGACCAATTGGACTAAAACGCTTTGGGGGATTATTGTGATTTCAGTCAAACACAGTCTAGATTATATTATTGTGATAACAGAGTCTGTTGGCACATCGGCTTCTTCAAGAGACTATTAGTATATCAGCAGATTCAAGACCTCTAATTCATTCTGAACACTACTTTTGGAGTTGTGATAGCGCTTTTAGGATTATTTGGGATTTAGTTCGCAATACTGTAAGTTACAACAAAATTTGCACTTTGTATTCTAGGGAAATAAATTAATTTGTTAATTTACTTAACTTACTGGTTTCATTTTTCTGTTACTTTGTTCAAGCAAAGAGATTCGTAGCAGTAGGTATACTGAAATAGGAGGAGAAAGAGCAAGTCCTGACTGAATTATATCACACTAATTCTGATTGGAGGAACAGTCTTATCGGTGTTGATCGTCATTTCCAGCATGCTGTTTAATTCAGACTTCCTGTTGTATGTCAGAGCATCATGGGCCATTACCAGGAGCACCGATACAGCTACATAGAAGATGCAAATATATGTGGAGAGGCAAGTAGCCTGATTCATGTTTTAGTTTACAGTCCGGCCGCGAGGTAAGTTTGTGGATAAGAACTTTGAAGTGTTTTGTATGTGTTAACTTTCTTTGATTAACAAACCCATCTGTCGTTTTTAAGGCCAATCAGATTTCTGCGACAAGAGAGATATTACTCAAATTCATTGCTACTCTGTGTCTTTTATATTTGTATGCGTATATATGCCTATGCAGTTTTCAGTTCACAACCAACAAGAACTAGTATAACACCTTCTACACCTTCCTGTGTGCGATAGTATATTTACGGATATAATGTGTCTATAAACAGTATGGCCCTTGCTTCTGTTTTATTGTGCATATTTCATTCTCTTTTACATGCTCCCATTTCAGTTGGATTGTATGTATTAGTACTGGATATTATTGTGAGGGTGTTTGGCAGTATATAGATATGTATTGGTCATTACATACAGAGTGTTGGATTTTATTTATGGAGTGTTAAATGTTGCTGCAAAAGTGGGTGTTGGGTAGTGCTCAAAAAAATAAGTTTGAGTAGTCGGTGCTAGGTAACAGATTCCTAAATATTGGATAGTATATAACGTATTTTTAAATTCCCGTAGAGCGCTCAAGTGTCCCAAAAATGTTAATCCTCGGCGTAATGTTAATTGTTTTTAGAGTCCTACACATTTTTCAAAAAGGTGGCGTCATGTTCACTCCCGTAGAGCGAGGTAAAATGTTTAATTACCCTAGAGCCTCAAGGGTCTTACCATGTTAATTCGTGTAGAGTGCCATATAATCCCACATAACTTCTGATAATAAATATTAGAATTTGTCTTGAAATATTTCGTTATATGTTAGTTATTTATAAAAGTGAAATGTTACTAACACAGAGCTTAAAGAATTTGTCAAAAATATATGAATTTATTTACAAGCATTTGGAACATTTTTCCTTCCACTGTACCACATTAATTCTTTAGTGTTTATATGTTTCATTTAAACCCATGAATTTCTATCAAGTACAAAAGTACTTGAACCTGCTACATGATGAGGAGAGAGGAATTATTAATCTGCAACTGATGCCATTTTAAAATTTATGACCTAAAATGACCCATTTTTCTCATCAAAAGGCGTTGCATCAACTGAATTAAAACGACAGACCCGAAATAGAACATGAAATAGAACATTCAATTTATAATGTCAAAGCCTGCTTTAAGTTTAATCTTTGCTAGAGAAGAGTTCATCAACTATAATTATGCCTCTAAGGAACTATATATTTATATTTAATATGGTAATAAATATAATTTTCACTGCAATTAAGAATTTTAATGTCTGGATTCTGAACTAAGAAACTTAATGATCATCATCAGTGTTGAGAAAGAATAAATAAATGATGACAAAAAGTGCACAACAATTACCAAACTTCAGGAAATGATCAGAATTAGCTCTGTCACATTATGTTTATTGCTTCAATATTCAATTTCAGATAACCTATGGATTAGTTTGTTAGGTGTTCTGATATTTTTTGATCTTTCGAATTTTGGGGTTAATGAGATCAGAGTAAAATGGGAAAAATTTGAGGATGATTTTATTTAGCCAACTTTTGTTGCCCATTTATTGATTCAAATATTCCTGCTTTAAAGATGAGAAACAAAACAAAATCGAACAGGATTTCATTATATCCGCTACCACAATGAAGGTTTCTTTTGTGTTACCATTTGTGGCCCTTGCTATAATTATTTTTCTCAGTATTGATCGAGTTATGCAATAAGCACATATTCATCTCTTTCAAGGGAAGACGATTTATCACTTACCAACACACTGGTTATGACTGCACTTAAAATTGTTTGACTTGAATTTAAAATGAATAATCAATGTTTTCTTGTCTTCCTCCAAATTTTTGGTACTGATTATGACATTTATTGAATGTATATCAGATTTATACATCAATGAAATTTTGATATACATGGATGCATCTTTGACTTATATTAAGCCATTGCCGTTAAGAGTTTTGCATTTGATATTTTGTTATTTGAAATAAATAATTAATTATGATACTATAATAACTTTTTGCTAATTTCAAAAATATAATATGGAGCCCTTGAAAAACAATTGTTTTACAAATGACAAGGTGTCGAATAAATAAAATCGAAGTGAAACAAAACTTTGCTAAGAAAACATGCAAATTATGCATAAATTGCATGACACATGTCCATCCTTATCTGGGAGCTTTATTTAGCATGTACTGCTGAAGTAGAATACATTGTTGTCTCGTTATTCATTTACTGAAGGACCCGGTCAATTTTGGTTCTGAAATGCTACCTTGTGTATATTTATCAGCATGTTCACACCAGTCTGTCTGCCCCTATCTTCCATAACCCCATCCTTCTCCAACACTTAAAAAATTAATCTTTTCTGTAAGCCTTAGTTGTTGAGTGATATTAAAATAAATCGTGGTATTACTTACGTTTTAGGCGGAACAATTAAAGAAGGAGTAACTGAGTTGCAGGTGCGGAAAGTAATAAGGGACTTCAAAAAGAGCCATTGAACTTCGAGTATAAAAACATCGAGGATGTATTACTAAACATATTAGATGAGATTATTAGCACTGCTTATGAAGATCATTGCTGAGATACAGAGAATCAAGAGAATAAATATGTTATATGATTTAGCTGATATATGAAACTATTGCTAATTAAATAATGAAATCCAAATTTTAAGACAAATAAATGAACAAACAAGCTGCGCACATTATCTTTCTGATGTGATGTTTAATTCCTCAGTTTAATAAGCCATTACACAAACATTGAAAGAGATTCAAATCTATTACACCGAAAACATTTATTTCAAAGTTTGACAGCACCACTTCAAATTAGAAATATCCCTGTCAACAGGTACAGAACACTTTCTGGCATAAGAGTGTTGACACAATCAGTTTACCCAGCCAGTATAGACAGCAACAACTGGTTTTTAGTGTGTAGTACTAGTACTGCTATATTGGAAAATATAAATGTCTTGGACTGCTGCTAGTGATTATTTTAATAATTCCCCAGAGAGATCTCTACTTCCTGTTCCCTAAACAGAGATATAATCATATCTGCCTAATTCAAATAAATTGCTTCTTGGGTCAAACAGATGGTTTATTTGTCACCGTTTGCAATAATTAGATCATAGGTCATTCTTATGTACTGGTCATGTTTCCTTCTACTTATTGCAGGCTTAGAACCTTATCCTGGGCCTGACACTATGTGTCACATCAAAAATTTCAATCTACTGCATCTTAATGCTCAGAGTCTGAAATCGAAAACTGACTTGATTCGTACAAAGACCACGCAGACTGATGTATTGTGTATTATTGAAACTTAGTTTAACGCATTCATATCGAACAATGAAATCTCCGTATTAAATTATTCTGATCTATTTCGTACGGATAGAAAATGTCTCGCAGGTGGGATAGCTGAATTGTATTTACCGGAGCCAGAATGTATTTCCGCAGAAAAAAACTTTAAATGGGAAGAAATTACTGATTGGAGGGTTATACAGACCACCCAATTTTGACCGATCTGCTTGGGATCGTATTGAATTAAGCACTGAGAGAACCCAGAACACCAAACCAGACTACCTAGTTATTATTGGAGACTTAAACGACAATTGTCTTTTTCATAATAATAAAATACTTCAACTATACCACTCTTGTAACCTACAGCAAATTATACAAGAAACGACAAATATCAAATATATTAAATTGACTTTAAAAGCCATGTTATTTTTAATATATATATATATATATATATATA